>VUQG01000906.1:83912-96007 GCA_015106755.1 Etia nguti | reverse complement strand
TTCATGGATGCCTGGATGTTAAACTTAATTGTTACACCTGGTAAAGCAGCAACGTTGATCATTTTATTAAAGATGAAAGAATTTAGACAGTTTTTAACTCTCAGTGATGCCGCAGTGTTCATTTGACTTTGGGACCTGAAGGGGACGGAGTTTTGGACCCAGATTACTCCAGAGGGCTCCTGACTACGGTAGCAATAATGCTCAGACAATCCATCAAGCGGTGCTGCTTCGTAGCTTACCAAAGTTGGACTAAAGCATTTTTTGACAGATTTTTGAGCGCCGTGTACCACATAAAATCGGTTCGAGGTCAGTAAGCACAACCAGAATTTATGCATAAGGTGCACCGGATTATAAGGCGCACTGTCGATTTTTGAGAAAATTAAAGGATTTTAAGTGCGCCTTATAGTGCGGAAAATACGGTAAATGACCATATAAAAATATATTTCCTTAGAGGATTGTTCTACTTCATTTTTTAAAACTTGTGCATAAGTTTGTGCATTTATTAAAATACCCTTTGGAGTCTAGGAGGTTGTGGCTGATGAAGATTTTGGAAATGCCCTGAACAATCAATATGAAGGGGAGATGGAAAGGAGCAGGGCTACAGGACAGATGGCAATAAAGGGTGGTGATGGGGGTGATTATTGAACAAGAGCAGCAAGAATAGCTCATGTCACCAAGAGGAAACAGAACATAAGAGAACAGATCTTCCTTACTGACCTCCCATATTGAACTTCATTTGAAATTAATGTTCACAGCATATCTCTTGTCACACGGCCCCTCAGTGAACTTGCACATGTGACACTGTATCAGGAAATGATGGCTGCATGTTGTGAACCTCAGCCCAAAAAAGGCTGAAAAGAATGAAGCTGATTTTTCTCCTCTTGCATCTTTACATTTTCCCATCAGCCTGTTTCTTCCACTTTTTCCACAGTCCAACAATGTCTTCAGGACAAAAGGGGACTGAAGAAGTACACTGAGTTACAGATCATGCGGTGGCTTTTCGCCTGGATTCCCTATCTGAACTGTTCTGAGTAAAGAGCAGGTGTATGCCCGGAGGCTGACAGGCTAAATATAGTGGGTATCTATAAAGAAAGATGTAGCACATGCTAAGTTACTCTGTAAATGCCCTCAAGCCTGCCAGCACTTTTGCTTTGTCAGATAGGCTTTTAGATTGGACGACTTCTTGTATGCTGAGGAGGAAAAGTACGGAGTTTGATATTCATGATATCTTGAGCCTTTTGTGGTCTCTTTCATACAGTATCTGCAATGAACTAGCATTAGCCCTGAACTCATTGGGTCTTTTCATTTTATGACACCTTTGTCTTCTGTTATCACAACTACTCTCACTATCTCAGCTCAGTTGATGAATGTATAGAAATAAACAAAATGGGATTTATTTAGCATTTTGTAATTACATGTAGGAATTAGCACATTTGGATGTGTGACAGTGTATTTGGAGCGCAAAAGAAAAAGTGGTTCCAACATCAGCTCCAGTAAATTTGTGGTGACACCTTTTTGACATCACTATCAGTTCTTTGCTGATGAAAATTCATGGAACTGGTCTAAATTTGTCCTCAGCATTGACATTGGCATCACATTAGAGAGACCGACTGCGATATTGGGAAAGTTTTAAAGGGCCTCAGGTTTTGCTCATCCTGCTGATAATCTTTCAGTTAGCATTTCCGGACAAAAAAAGAAACAGTGATACCTCGTGCTCAGGGTGAGTTCTTTGGTTCTTCACAGACACTACCACACGTCAGCATAGCTACACCTGTGTGAAAAGGTGTGACATATAGAAATGTAATTTTAGTCTTTATCCACACATTCTCCTGAAGTCCACTGCTTTAAAATTGAAGAACATTTTATATATACATTTGTATAATTATACATTCTCATATATATATATATATATATATATTACTATTATTTTAGGTCCAAACTTCCTCAGTAACTTAAAAAGTGTGGGTTTTCCAGGGTGGCTTTTCCGATGTACTTTTTTTAAAATGTCTATTAGTGGAAAATTGGGAGACAGTGATGAAGTACTGACGAAGCCTGATAGCATGATGATGACTCTAACTCTGAGTCTTCCTTTGACCCTCGTCTTTCTTCCATTACACCCCATCCCTCTCTTTGCTTTTTACGTCAGATGTTCTCATTCATTCTTCCCCCAATGCACACTTAAGAACTCTCCTCCTCCTTGCTCATTCATTTCATTTACAGTCTCTAGAGGCATCAGCCTGTAACCCTCCATGACCGCTATAGTTGCAGTGTGTGTGTGTGTGTGTGTGTGTGTGTGTCTGTCTGTGTGTGTGTGTGTGTGTGCACGCACACACATTTGCAAGTAAGTGGCACACACGCATCTGTCTGCAAATTTATGTACGCGTGCAAACATGGGGGGCCTGTTACCTGTCTGTTCTGTGTGATGATAGGTGAAGGAAGAGGTGACAGATTGAGGGAAAGTGCACTGAAATCCGGCCATGGCCTGTTTAAGGAAAGGGGAGCAGTAGAGCTGTCAAAAATACAAATATATCATTCAGTCTTTCCTTACCTCTCTACCCATTATCAGCCCCCTTCTTTTTAGTGTCCCTTTGCTGTTTCTCTCTCGCTGTTCTCTGTGCTTTACCACTGCAGCAGTGTCAGGCAAGCTGGAGACAGAGAGTGCAGCTGCCTGGGACTGCTGCAGAGAGGAGGAGAGGGATGATAGAAGAGGGTGATGTACATAGAGAGGGAGGGGAAGATGAAACAAAAGCAGCTGTAGAAGAGTCATGAGCTCAGCTGTTAATGCACACTGACGGGCTTCAATCAGTTAAAGCAGGAAAAAGAATTTCTTCTTCTCCTTTGAGTCCCTCTCATTCATCCATCTTCGTGCACCATTTAAAGTCCACACCCGCCCCTCCGCCTTCCCCAGCTCGGCATCATTAGCCGTGACCGGTGAGCCTGGAGGCTTTGCTCGCATCCCCCTGCCCCCCAAAAATTCCAATCCCAGGCTTTTGCTCCTCCCTCTCCTCTCCTTATACACTTCATCTCTCCTCCAACCAGCCAACCAGCCCATTGGCTCACTCACTCACTCAGCTACCCGCTCGCTGAAGGTGTGAAGAAAGGGGAGGAGCGCCCGCGTACTGGCTCAGCTGCCTGCCATTTTATTGTTTTGGGAAGGAGGGGTTCTTTTTCTTCTTCTCTCAGTCATCCTCACTCTTTCCCTCGTCACTGATCCGCCCCCGCCCCTCCTCTCTCTCCTGGTTGAGTGGAAGAGAGAGACTGAGAGCGAGAGGGAAGAGAGGGTAGCGCAGTCTCAGTCTGAAGTCTCCAGTCTGTCTCTTCTCTCCAGGATTGTTGTTATTTACCCTCCTGCCTGGCGTTTTCCCTTCACCTTTGCATCACTGCCCGGGGTATTTGGCTCTGCAGAAGGCACCCCTCTTCTCTTTCTGTCCTCTGTTTTCTTTTTTTCTTTCTGGCTCTGCGGTGAAGAGCATCTTTGCATGTGTGTGACAGCAGACGAGCGAGGATGCAGATACCAGCGGCTGCCTGCAGCCGCAACAACCCCGTGGGCTGTTCATCTTAAACACTTCCGGTAAACAGGTTAAATTTTTTGCATATCTGGTTTAGGTGCAGGGCTGGCGGTGCAGGTGGAAATATGACACGCAGGAATAAGAATGTTAATGAGGCAGAGTCGATGGAGCCGATGCTGACCTAAATATTTTGGTGAATCTCTCAGCGCAGGCGTTGCCGCTCGCAGATGGTCCCCGTGTGGAAAATATACACATTTTACTCTTTGATGGAGAGCGGGGGTGTGCGTGTGTAGGGGGGTGATTTCTGCGTGGGTGTGTTGAAGCTGAGGACACTGTCTGTGAGGGGTTGTGCACATGTAGATCCCTGCCGCCATGCTTGTTGGTACACGTGTGTCTGCTTACATGTGCTTGCTGTGCATCATTAAATTTTAATGTGTGTGTTTGACCTTGTTTAGTTACAGTACACTTAAGTTTTAATTCAGTTTTTCCTGCATAACAAATTAATGGAATCATATATGCATGAATTAGAATAATATATGTACCTACTGATGAGTGTTTTGGTCTGTTCACGTCTTTTGAAGTGAGGAATCCCTTTGTGCAGCATCAGCTCCTCACAGTTATTTACTGTAACTGTCCAATACTGACACCTCCCTCTGTATCTGTGTCTCTCACCCAGCTGGGGGATTGGGTGTGTGAGAAGATGCTAATGGCGAGGGACAGCAGTCGCGACGAGACCCAGAAGCTTCATAAGAAATGGCTGAAGCACCAGGCTTTTATGGCCGAGTTGGCCCAGAATAAGGAATGGCTGGACAAAATTGAAAAGGTAAGTGCAGCTGGCCGTCCCAGTGATGTAGCTCTCCTGCCTTGCAGACACATTTCCTTTTACAGTGTCGCTCTGGTTTTTGGGGTTTTTTTGGCCGTTAGATTTCTTTTTTAAAAGTGCAACTCTGAAATTTACTGCAAATGCTATGGTGTAGAGTCTGACTTTGATGTCAAGATAGACACAGAGTGCGTAAATGACATAAGATATCGTTTTGGAGTATTTCATGTGGACTTTGACCTACTGATGTAGTGATGTAACAACACTTGTGATTTTCTTGGGTTCCTGTAATATTTTAACAACATCTCCTGGGGCACTTTTGCTGTTCCTCCTGAGACTCTCCCACAATTTTTGTCACTTTAATATGAATAATGGCAATACATGCATCCATAACTGTCTGACTGTATGAAAGCGATCTACCCATACATACAAAAGTAGGCAACCAGTAACCTTATTCAGGAAGTGTTTGAGCAGCTAATCTCTGTGCAGGTGGACAGAACGGTCAAATGTCTAGTCAGCATGACTTACCTGCACAATAATGGAGACAGAAAATTGCAAATTGTGAGAAAGTTGAAAAGATTGGAGCGCTTTTCGTTCATCATTGCGTGCCGTCATCAGAGCTGAACAAACAGAACTGATGCTCTCAGTGCAACACCGAAAAAGCAGATGTTTACACAGTGTTGTGTTTCTAAAATTTCTTTAGGCATCACTAGTTTCCTCTTGTTTATACATACAGAACTGTATAAAGTTCATACAGAATATGACATCTTTTGTGTGTATTTTGATTTGGAAAAATATTCAGTAATTAACTGTCATGAAATGCTACTGAAATTCTTTCTCCTCTTGATTTTGAAATGTAAACGATGGTTTCCACATTCAGGCATGTTGTACGTAGGTCGGAAGTCGAACACAGGGACAGACACGACATGCACATTTGATAAAATTTGCATTTTTAGTAGAATTATATATCAACGTAACAAAAGAATGGTTCCGATTATGAGTAAATAATAGAAATGTGGTTGACATAATAAACTAATTCCCCAGGAAATTGTTCTTGTTTTGTTTGCTGTCACGTAGCTTGTTGCTCTGGAAAGTGAAAACTAGGCCTCTTTGCAATTTTACCAATGAGCCTCCGGTCTAAAAAGCTTTTAGAAACAAGAGATGAAGACTGCTGTACATATGGGAACAAAAGAAAAGATGTGTTTTACTGTTCACTGAGTCATTTTGGCTTTAAAAATGACCCCCAATGCCATATTTGTTGTAAACTGATTCATGCGTTAGTCCTTGTATTAAACACTCAAGTATAAAAATTACTTGATCAAAGCGTAACGAAGCCTGTGGCAATGGCAGAAAGTATTACAGAGGGGGTTTTTAAATAGGCAGGGGAGCGCCACAGCCCTCTGTGCTGCTCGCTGTCCTGATACGATCTGTTTCATATTAAGGAGATTTATACAGCACATCAGCCTCTCGTCTAAAGCTGCAGATGTAATTGGGTTAGCCAGTGTTTCCCAGGCTGCGTGTCAAGGTTGCACATGTTTGACTTTGAGCAGTTGTGCTAAGGGCTCTGATTGCCTGCAGTGACATAAATCTGGATGCAGTGGTCAGTAGAACTGTAGTCCATGCATCATTCAGCAGTCACTATCACACCACTGTGTTTAGTGGTTCCTTGTAGGGGTTTGTGTGCTTCTGTGAGGAGTAAAGAAGGTGATACTTAAAGAAACATGTCTATGCTGTAATTCCATAGACAGCTTTCAGTTGAATTACACTATGTTGTTCTTGGATTTCTGAATCTTCCCAAGTTTAATGGCTTTGCTTGAAAACAGAAGCTTTTTTGTTTCCTTTTTGTTTAATACTATGTTTGCCAATAAACTTGATAAATTAAAAATAATATGATTAACTGAGATTACTTTTGTTTATCGGCCAACCCTGAAATTAACGTCTCTCTGGTCATCTCTGACAAAAAGCCAGAGGTATTATCTTGTGTCAAAAATAAATGTTTATGATACTTATGCAGAATTTGTGGTTCTGTGTTGGTGCCTGCTTGTGTTGGGCTTGTGAGAAGTCAATAAACACAGAGGCTACGGGGACACACTTCCATGCAATCCTTCAAAAAGCCAACAGGGTCGCCCAGCGATGATGACACTCTGCATAGGATGAGTGCTAAATAGTTGAAAAGTTGGTTTGCCTAATGCCACAATAGTCCAGCAGTGGACAGTTTTCTTTGTTGTGACACTTTCGTTTTTACACCTTATGTTGACCATGAACTTTTTTCTTATTTTAACCTTTATTTCACCAGAAAGTGAAACCCTTGAAATAAGGAATATCCTTTGTGAGCGTTAACCTAGTGTGTTATTCAATGCCAAGGCAAAACCATCTCTGACCCATATTTTTCCCCATACTTTTGAAGACTAAACGAAGAAATGCAAATGCCAGATAGAAGAGCTCTACCTTGTCTGGAACAAGGACCTGCTTGCTGTCAGACAGTGGTGCTAACCGCTGAGCCGCTGTGTTTAAACACCATGTAAAAAAAAAAAAAGTCAGTGACTTTGAGACAAAGAAATCACTCATGCAAAATGCTAATTTCCAGGTTTTATGCCTGGACATTAGCATTTTAAGCCACTTATTGCCAGGAAGCTGATACTCTTCTGATCAACCGAGGCTTATTAACACCATCAGCACAAGTTTATGATTGTGTTCAGCGCTTGCCAGTACAAAATTAGATATTGTATGTGATGGCCCTTCAGAGTGACAGCCAAAAGAAATTTGACAGGACACATGGACATCGATGGACCCATATGGGCTGTTGTAGAAAATTAAACATGTGACTGTTTAGTAAGCAGGCTGCAGTTTTATCTGATGGACTGTATGGTATAAACAAATTCTGGCAGTACATCTGCTCTGAGGAAAGCCAGAGAGATACAGTATTTCTAGTGAAGCAACAACACTGACACTACATTTATTATCATCAGTCTGAGCTCTTATGCTGATAACTGAAACCTGAAAAATGCTATGCCAAGTGTACTGTGGTTCAGTAATAGCATATCACAATGAAGGGGCACCATTGACCATGGCATAGTGGCTCAATCCTCTGCAGTGTCGTACTGGGCAGGGCTAAACGTGAATGCCCCTGCAGGAAGCAGAGGGAACTGAATCAAGGCACAACACTCATATTTGTGCACATACTGTACTGTAAAGCATAAACTTTTGATTTGTTGGGACGAGAGCAGAAATGATGAAGTATCTGTTTAAAGACAGTTATAAGTGGTAACTGGTCTTAAAACTGTCCAACAAAAATCCAAATTGTTTGATATGTCCAGCTGATAAAATATGAGAAATTGTAGCTCTGCCTTATCTTACTGAATAGTCAGCAGGATTTCAGGATCTACGCCTCTCGTCCTGTGACAGCTGGGATAGGCTCCAGCTCCCCTGTGACCCTAAAGTGGATAAGCAAAAGAAGATGGATGGATGGATGGATGGAACTTTGGACTCTAATAAAAGTAACTGACTGTCAAAATAACTGAAAATAAAAATAACATTCGCCAATTATGGGTGAAATAACACCAGCGACATGAAGTGGGAAGGGCCGGAGATAAACTTTCATAAATTTTCACGCGAGTACTTGAAGCAACCACCAATGAAAGGACAGAATACCCTGGACTGACATATAACCTAGTTGTAAATACATTATATTGTTACCTAGGCAACCAGGCCCTGGAATGTCTAGAAGCAACCAATAGTCAGCCTCAAAGCATTTATGCAGCTTTAGGGATGAATATTATTTGCACAACCATAAAGGTCACCGTTCAAAAACAAAATGCTGTTGCTGTCATGTGACTTTCATGTTTTACATTATGTCTGCGTCCTCGTCCATTCAGCTCGCTGTAAGATAGCGGATGATGGCTATAAACGTAGGCAGCTGCACATATTTCTGGCCTTTAAGCTGCTCATTATGTCTAATTACTTTCTTCTCCTACAGTGGGCACTGTGAAGTTGGTATATGCTAATACACATGAGCCAGGTTGCAGAGTGGTAACATATCATAACATGGGCTGGCTCACTGTTGAGGGTGCAGCACTGCATGTTCTGACCACAGAGCTCTTTCCGTTGCACATTTAGGAGTCACATGCATTCAGGGAACATGTGCTCTGAAGGAAGATTTAGGTTACTGCAGAATGCTTACAGATGGAGAAACAGCGACTTTCTGAATTCTTTGATAATAAGCAAAAGTGGTGAATTGAGAATATGTTTCTGCCCCAGTCACTCACCTTTTACAGTGTATATCACATATTAAAGCGGGGTCCTCGAAGGAGAAAACAAAAGAGTGTATTTTTGTTAGTGTTTGTAATACAATCTGGAATAAATTCATTACTGGGATAAATAATCAGTGTAAATAATGATTAGACAAAAAATACACTGTGATTACACTGGAAAACAGTTTAAAAGTAGCTTATGTTGCTTTTGATAAAACACACCACATATGCTGCCACTTTGATGTATAAAAGAGTCCACTGCAGTTTTAACGCCCACAAGCTGAAGTATCGGAATAATGCTAAGTGCATTTCTTTGCTTTCATCTTCAGAGGAAAATATGTAGTCCGGCTGTCAGTAATGAACAATAACAGCCTACATGTTTGGTTTTATTTTTGCAGATTTAAAAATACGCACAAAAGTGACATGTAAGGACAAATAATACACGACACAGGGAGATGCAAAACAACCTAGAGAGCTACAGAATCTCACAGCATCTCCTCTTTGTGAATTTTACAAATTATATTTTCTCTATCCAAATGATAGATATACTAAAAAAAAGATAATATATTCTAAAACGGGATCAACAGGACAGCATGCAACTAAATTAAAAGTGTGGCGAGACATCTGTGAAGCCTGTTTACACTGCAGGGTGAGCCTATTTCCTCTCCTCTCCAGCCCTTTCCAGTGTGTCCAATGGTTAATCTGGCAGCTTCTCATTAGCGGGACAGTTAGGAGTGTAAAATAGAAATAGAAATATAATTCATTCACCTTTGAGCATACTGGAAAAAATATAATATAATATTGTAAATAAATTAAAAGAAGTGACTTCTTCTTTTCTTTATTTTTGCCATTAACATCCAGCATGTGTTCCTGCTTTTCGTTTTTAACCCATCTTTAATTCAGCGCTAGCATGTAAGAGTAGTTTACCTGAAGTGTTTCGAAACACAGCGCTGTTGAAATGTGTGACCTATATATAAGAGGTGCTTGCAAAACAATGCAGTGAACAGGCCATACATTTGTTGGTTTGCTGTGGTACTGTACCTCTTAAATTTTGCTATGAGAAACATTTCATTGGCTCATCGTCACTTCTTTGCTTCTTTAAAGAGGTGTTTACGTGTCAGAAGTTTTAGGTTAGGTCAGATAGTGATGCGTAATGCCAACATGATCAGCACTTGTATCCCAAGTCGTGCTCTTCAGGAGCAGACTGTAGTCACACCAGGATGTCTAGCTGTTGGCAGATAGACAGGGTTTAGCTTCTGAAGTCATATGTGGCAGCCATATTCACCCCACAAGACTTCTCAGTGGCTGTTGCTTAGCAACTTGCATTTTTTTAAAGATAATATTCAGTATTTGGCTTTGTTTTTTTATGGCAGTGCTGATAAGGATTTGTACTCATTCCTGACGAGTGTTAGAAATATTGTTTTAGAGGCATCCCGGGCTAATCTTTATGGGTTGTGCCATCTAACAGGTACAATTTATTACTGCTGTTGTATGTCATCACCTTCACTTTATGCCCTTAGTTCAGTTACTATCAAATCAATGCAAAATAGCCCCCCAGAAAGGTTTTCTCTCTCTTTGTATAAAAAGGTCTAGAGAATAATAACATTCGCAAGAAATTTCTAAAAGAATTTTAAAAAGACAAAGAGGTAAACGCATAGAAGGATACACTGAAAGCTTGGGAAAGACAAACCATAATGCCATGAAGCTGTTTGTGTTCCTGCTCGTTGTAGTACTTCCTGTCCAAACAGTCTGTAGGTTGTGTCCTCATTGTGTCTCTCTGTGGGGTCCTCTGAGACTCTGCAGCTTATTTTTGCGCAGGGTATGCACCCCTTTTTTGCCATAGAGAACTCTGTGAAGTACAGTGTCTTTTTTTTAAGTTGCTTCCATCTGTGGAGCCGTGTGTGTCTGTATTTCAGTTGGCACAGTTAGCATGGGATTGAAATGCTGCCCAAAACGTGTTACCTGACCTGTGCACCTTAAATGCCACAGAGAGTCTTTGGTGGTTCAAGATCACGTGTTTCAAATTGACATGCCTCCATAAAGCAGGTTAAAACCAATTTTCCAGCTCTTTTTCCTTTTTTATTCCCACGGCTACCATCAGGGTCAAAGCATACCATGACACATGTTCAAGAACCTCTTTTTGCATTAAAAAGAAGAGAGCCGGAGATTAATAATAACTGATTAAATGCAGAGTGTTGTATAAACACATAGAGAGGGAAAAAAGGTGCATCATGGGAATCCCCCAGGATTCAGGGTCAGCTGATCCAGCAACAACTATATGCTTTATCGAAAAGGAAAGTTTGAAGCCTAAACTTAAAAGTAGAGAGGGTTTTTGGCCTGAAAGCTGAAGGCACTGCCTCCCATTCTACTTTTAAATATCTTATGAACCACAATTAAACTAGCATCTGAGAGCAAACTACTCTGCTGGGGTGGTACAGTACTGCGAGGTCCTTCGGATAAGATGGGGTCTGATTATTCAAGACCTTTTATGGGAAAACCCGGAATTTTAATTTACTTGAGATTTCAGGGGCAGATGTTATCAGGACGTGCTCAGTCCTCAGACCTCAGATAGCTCCCTGAAAGTGAACAGTTTGGGCTTAAAATATAAATATATTGATTCTCCATCAGCTCCCTTGATCTGAGTATCCACGTGGTTTAAACATGGATTCACACTGTAATCATTTGGTTGGGTAATTAGATGCTCCTTCATTAAGTCTAAATTGATCATTTGTGCTGTTGATAGATTGCATTGGTCATTAGTGAAATGAATTGGCTGAGTCTGTGTTCATAAATTAACTTATTGTTAGTAGCTCACCAATCCCATCCACTTTTTTTCTTTTTTGCTAATTTGCCGCACTTAGACAGTAAATCTAGGCCTAAAAATGCTCAGAAAAGACTTTTAAAAATAAACTCTATGAGTCAAACTATGTTTACTCAGCTCTAACTGTGTGTCTTTTAGCAACACACCCACAATGCATTTCAGTTTGGAAGTGTTTTTAACCACTAAACCGTGCGATTACATCTTTGTAAAAATCAGGACATGACTGTGTGTGAGAAAAGAACACGATGAAGGCTAAAGTATCGATCTTCCCTCACCTTAGATGTGCGACTGGGTGACGCGGGATAACCCAGTAGATCATCACGATGCACTTTGTGTGCCTCGTCAGCTTGCTGTGACGTCAACCCGCCAGCAGCAACTGGAGCAATGTGTCCCCTCTTTCCTGTGCTGGCGACGGTTGCCAAGCAACAGCTGCCCAGTCCCCTCTTACTTCTCCCCATCTTCCCTCCTCTCCTCGTAGAGCTTATGTGTGAAGGTCATCCCTCCATCCCTCCCCTTCTCTCTCACTCTGGGTGCTTTACGTTCTGCTAATTCTGCTTCCTCGTGTCTGCCTGTGCGGCAATGTGACCTGGAATATCGATTGAGGTCCACCATCATTTATGATGCTTAAATCCTTTTAAAGAGTTTGATAAGAGATGAAGAGCACAGAGTAAGGAAACAAATTCATCCCATGTAAA
>VUQG01000906.1:25498-83892 GCA_015106755.1 Etia nguti | reverse complement strand
AATTCACAACACCCGTTTGATCAGAATCAGATTATGGATTGGTGATGTAATCAGAGTGGACAGTAAAAGGAACCACCTGCAGCTCTACTGTTATTAGGAGATCCCAAAAGAGAAACCCAGAAAATAGAAGTACAAGTAACACACAGCAACAATCTGACAGGGGGAAAGACGGGACTACAAATACACATGAGGCTGCTTAGACACACAAACTGATAAAGGTTTCAAGGTGGGAAACCTGACACAGGTGGAAGAAGAATAAGAGGTGGGACGACAAAGAAAGGAAGTCAAGCCACACGAGACATGCAAGGGAGGGAAAAATCACAAAAGAAGACAAGGAAACAATGGAGACACCAGAAGGACATGGATATAAGAAACATGAGAGAGAGTGATAATAAAAACCAAAAACATAGATCAGGAACTTGACAGATAGTCAATGTTATTTACTTCACCTGTGTGTAGTTTTAAGGCCACAGCTCACTGTTGTATACATTTCTACAGTTGTGGTTATTATTGTTAGCTGTATAACAGTAGCAATAAATTATTTATTAATAATAAACAAAGGAAGGATAGAAGTGCTCTTGGACAGCTGCTTTTTCAGTCCCAACAGGTATAAGTATTAAAAAAAAACCTCAGGAAATCTGGCTGGTTAACACATGATGCAATTACTGTTTTCAGGTGGAGTGAGATTTAAAGTTTATTTGTCAAAAATGGACAAAATCTGATTTTCCAAGTATTATTTAGAGTTAGTCTTTTGCCAGTATGCTCAAATAAAAACTTAAAATATGATTTCTTCTGAAGAAAAAAATGCATTTGTTGTCTTCTTTGGTTATACTGTTGCCAAATTATATTTTTGTTGCCACATATATTGTTTGTTGCCATGACTCCTCGGTATGTCCATAATCAGTGTTGAAGCATCAGTAATCAGATGACAGACATTTGCCTTTTAAACGATGATCTTTTCTGATTTCTAAACATTTGACAGGTGCCATCTCCTCAAAATGACTCAGGAGAAAGAAAGACGTCGTATGTCTTAATCACATTGCCTCCATTCTTGCGTCTCCTCTTCCTCCATCTTTCTGTCAATGTCAGAAAATCTGAGATGACTGAGATGGAGGAGCCATTACAGCCACATGTAAAGCTCCCTCTCGCTCAGTCTCAGTGTAAGACACAAAGGTCTTGGAGTACTGGCATTCAGCTTACTGCAATAGATGTTAATGTAGTGTAGTATAGAGGTCCAAATCTAATAAGCTGAGGTTTGCAGTGTTCTGAATGTATAATGTAGTGTCTAATCAATAGCCGTACTGTAGCTGCAGGATGACTGGGCTTCCTGATGACAGGCCGGATAAACAAATCTGAATATGTGTGGCCTATAATCTCTGTAGTTTGACAAAGTTTGTGAATGGATGGCCTGAGTGACAGTTAAAAGTCAGCTTGAAGAAAAAAGGGTTTACTAAACAGAAACAAGGAGCACAGATGTAATAATATGGTTTTGTTGAGCTACTAGTGCGGGTTTCTTCTTTCCGACTGCAAATAAAACCTGAGACTTTCTATTTACAGGGTCAGAATCGATGTAAACGCCATCTGCGCGCTTTAAGACGATGTACTGTTTGTAAAGAGCTGCCGAGTCATTCCGTAATGTCTCTGATGTAGCTTCGCTGTGATGGATCCAAAACAGAGGCCGCTCACCGTTAATGGAGATTTGGTTCAGTTGCAGCAGATTGTGCTTATCAGCGTGTGCATGAGTGTGTGGGGGGATGTGTGAGTGCACAGTGAAAATACCCTCTTAACCCACCCAGTTGCTCGCCCAAAACCCAGTGGGCTTTTGATTCCTGTCCTCGTCACTTATTATCCTTGACAGTTAATTGGCCTCATTAACTCGTTAAGAATGGCAATCTCAGCGTCTGCTGCTGGGATCCAACTTTCACACACTCTCTACGTTATATCACAGCTGAAAGGAGCTGATTGGTTTGTGGTGAATGTACCAGGCGTATAATAGAGAAAAAAAATCAGTAATCAGCCACCATTGCAATAGATTGCAAATGCTAGAAAACAAGGAAAAGTCAAATAGTAGCCTGTGTTATATCTCACGCACACGTTTCAGCTTTGGCCTTTGAAGGAAGATCCAAAAAAAATGTGTTTAACCATGAAGCGAAACTCTCAAAAGTAAGAATCTCACTGTGTCCTGGGTCGACACAGAAAGCATTTATTAACATTTATTAACATTTTTGCACTATATGCACGCTGTACCCTGTCTCTTCTATCATTTCATTTATATCACTTTTATCTTGTTCTGTTTTTATTTTATTGTATAGAAAAGTTGCACATTGAATCTCATTCTAAACTGTGATAAAAAAAATTTTTTAAACTGTGGAATATACAACAGGACAAAATGTCCTGGCTGGTGTGGAATGAGTGGACTCGTTTGCAGAGCTCCTTTGAAAAAAACAGTGGATTTATTTACAGTGAGGTGAATATACAACAGTTCAATATCTAGTGGCAAGTGCACAGGTGCGGTCTCCTCCTTCTCCTCCTGACAGTGCTTTGGGCCGTGAAGTGAAAACACACACTCAGTGAATCCTTTTCAAACGGCAGTACAGCTCCCGTGACTTCCCTCCGTTTCCGACTCCTAGTGACAAAACACACATACAAAACGATGACTAGGCAGTCCTTAGCTTAAGGTAAGCTTTCACACAGTAGACACGTCCGAGCAGCACTACCAAGTTTCACACAATGATCCAGCGCTGACTGAAGCCCGATCACACCGTTAATTAGACAGCCCCAAAGATGACGGATAATTAGCCACAGCTGGTCAGCTCCGATCAGCAGCAGGTGCGGCCGGCTTCGGCGTGGGAACGCTCTCCAAAACTGGAGAATATGCAAACTCCACAGAGAAGGGCTCTACACAATGATAACCACTGAGTCACTGTGATGCCGGTCATGATGCATGCACTGTTTGAAGCATAAAACAGAAATATCAGGAAAATCTATAATCTCCTGTTAAGTATGATAACACAGGCTTTTTACTTCATGTGCCTACTCACCTTCCAAGGCTTGAGAAACATTTTATATATGATCATGGTTGTGGTGTTTTGTGGTGTTTAGGGTCTGAAAAAACAAAACAAAACAAGGTTTGTTTTGTGTATTGTGCACTTCTCCCTATGAGTCAAGTTTAATTGTGACTACAGGGTTGAGAAACCACTTTTGATACACTTACGTGCTATTTTGGACTCATGTTTTCTTCTGTGTTTTCACTGTTGTGTTGATGTTAGAAGTTCTTTAGAAAAGTGGATAATGACATGCAGGAAATCGAAAGCTTAGACCAAAGTGGTCTAAGCACTCAGAATGAGCACTAAAAGAATACAATGTATAAGAACAGAAGAATGGAAATGTTGTCCATTATCCATTTATATTGTTTTCTCCTCTAGTTAAAGGCGGGCTGAATCAGCTGCAGTTTCTTCGGGCAGGAGGCGGCTGATTAACCCCTGTTCTGTGATTTGTGTTAGATTTCACTTCCTGTGTCTCATTTTGCCAATTAGTGTCAGCGGTCTTCCCACCTATTTCCTCTCCCATCGTTACCTGGCTTGTGTGTATAGATATTGATTGACTCTACCCCGTCCTTCGTCGCATCATCCATCATGGTTGTGTGATTTCTCGTTTCCTAGTTCTTGGATTGAATTCTCCCGCTCAGCTACCATTGGTGTCTGAGAAGAGTTCAGCATTAAAGCTGAAAGTCCTTAAAGCCCCGTATTTGGGTCCACGTCTTGTCTGCGACACAGTTATATAACCCTGACAGTTATATCAAGAGGTTTCTAGGTTTGAACCTTCCTGGTGCCTGTGCAAACAGTCCAAAGACATACTATGTTATGTTCCCCAAGGTTTCCAGGGGGTGTGGGGAAGTAACAGTAGTCATGCTATTGATTAAAAATTGCCCGTTAGGTGTGGATGCTTAAAATGCATAGAATAAAACAATCTGTGTGGCTTGTACGGTACAGCTTTAGAAAAGTTTTATAAACAAATTACCAGCTGTGCAGAATGAGCTGGCAAAAAGTACAACTTTGTCTGGCCATTGATGCACCTCTTTACTTTCCCTATGTACTGTATGCAGGTGCAAACTGTATACTATATAGAGTTGCATACAGTATACAGTTTGCCTTAAGCTCTGACCTGTGGTTTATGCTGGCGCTGCAGTATATGAGCGAATGTGTGCGTGAATGAGGGGGTATTGGCAGGTTTGTGTGTGTGTAGGCAGATGTGTAGGTCAGTGCAGCAAAACATCAATGAGGCCTTCTCACTCAGAGCAAGATGTTAAGCTGAGATGGAGATCTGACGGTATATATTTTTATTTCGCCCAATCAATTCCAGTTTTATTTAAATGCACTGTTCAGACAATACTGCTCCCATTAAAGCATGCAGAACTGAACTGAACACAGAGAATAATGGTGAGGAAGGTGCTAAACCTGAAAGATAGTATAAGATAGGTGTTTTCATATTATAGAGCTTAGCTGGATATATGATGTTGACCCTACAATCACTATGTGGAGCTTCTTTTTATTTATTTCTGCAGGGAACTTGTAGGTGTCTTTCTATATATGTGCTCATTACAGTGCTCCTAAGCCATAGGGTCTGTCTATCTGCACTGTCTGCACTGCAACCCTGCTATCCCTAGCCTTCAAAGACAGCTCTGTGTCAACTAGCAGATGGTGTAAAACTAAATCTGCAAAATTGTGCAATTAGGTTTTCAGAAAATGAAATGTCTGAAAGAAGTAATGTATAAGAATTATTTCCATAGTAATTTGCTCATAACAGTGAGCATTTTATTTTCTGATTAAAATCCTATTATTGTTGCTCTGAGTCAGCAAGCAGTTTAATATATCAACAGAATCAGATTCTCTGTGTGTGCTTGCGAAAGGTGTTTTCTTAAATGACTTACTCATACTTTATGTTTATACTACATCGCAATAAGCAACAAGAGACAGTCGTTGTTCTGCTCTGCAGCCTCTGCAGCAGCACATGAACCTATTCTCCGTGGTTGGAGCAGCCCTCCAGCTCACATTACATCTCTAGAGCAGAATAAGGGCTACTGTCAGCTGCTGTACACCTCAGTGGTGGAGCAGGAGTTTCAAACTGACTTTGAAACATTCTTTTGACGAACTAATGTCAATTTTTTTGTTACATCTCTATGAAGACTGTGGACACGTAGCAAATATTATAAATATGTAGCTGAACAGTCTTTAGAATTCATTGTACCCTGTGTTTGGTTTCTTACCTTATGTTAGAGTTGACCCCCTGAGCAGCACATTATTTGAATGCAAAAAAATTGCCATTTTTTATTTGCGTATTAATCTGAAAGTTTTAACCTGGATTGAAGCGAGCAGTTGTTGCCGTTTGGCTGGACGAGCAGATTTTTTTTGCATGTAAATATTGACACAGTAGCTTCAGTGGCCTGAGCGTGACAGACCCACTGACCAACAGAGTGGCAGCAGTGAAGCTCGGGAGCAGATGTCTGCTGTGAAGCACACACCAGACAGCAGAATGAGGACGATCTGTTGCTGTTAGCATCAGTGCTCCGTCAGGAGTCCTCTCCCTGTCTGTCCTGGAGGACTGTACTTCCTGTTCTTCTTCACTTTACATATTCTCTCACATTCCTCTGGGTCTTTGTATTTAAATCATCTTAAATCACATCAACATGGTGCTTTTCATCATCAGTACTTTAAAGAAGAGGAGATTTAAAGCGATATTTTTCCTTTTTAAAGTGACTCGTAGTTTAAAATAATCCTATTTATCATATACGGGGGTCTTATGGAGCCCCTCAGTTAAATATCTGTCTGCTGTTTACCTCCTGTCTTTTTAAAAGTAGAAAAACTGTCTTTAGAGCAGTCTGAAGTGTGAGCTTTGGCTTTGACTGGATTACTTGTATATGCGCATGCCTCATTATCTGAAACCTTATGTATAATATTAGTATCAACAGTTGTAATGTTATATACTATATATGATGTAAGCTGGGTCGGTCTCCAGCTGCCCTGCAACCCTAAGCTTTAAAAGCAGTTAAGATTATGGATAAGTAGAAATGAAAGAGAAGTGAAATATGTCTATTTAAACACCTTTTTCAGCCTTTTTGTAACAGATAGAGAGGAGGTGGGTGGTGACCTGAAAGAACTGAACAGTACAGGAGGAAAACCAATCCATAGTGTCATTGTATATGATATTAGTTCCTAATTATCTCCACTTTTTTATGTTCAGTGGGAAAAAGACACACTGTGGGCTGTGGAGGGGGGTTATGTATGAACATTGTGTGTCACTAGAAGCCTGTCAGCTTCCAGTACATGGGCAGCTTTGGTCACTGCTGAACTGGCCCTCCCAGAGGGAGCAGTACCACTGTGTATTTGAGAGAAACCTCAGCTCTGTGAAGTCTGAAGCCCCACAGCACAATAATAATGTCCCACGTTAAATAATTCATTGTCACGCTGCCTGCTGGTATGTTATATTTGTTAATAATGTTTATGGAGATTGCGCTCTTTATGCTAAACATTGACACACCATAATCACTACTGCAAATACTGAAGAAAAAAACAAAAAACAAAACCCAGTAAGGAACATATTTCTGACTTTAGTCCTTTCAGAATAAAAATATCCTGACAGTTCTGACTCAGACTGAAGGCAGCTGCTGTGGAACAGATGATTTAACTCTAACTGTGACTGAGGGATTTTAATCGGCCTTCAGTAATGGAATATTTCCTAAAAAAAACTATTTTATAATTTTATTTACTTAATTTATGTGATTTTAATCACTGAATAAATTATTACTTTTGATTGCAATGGTGTTGAATTAGAAGGGAGAAAAAATAATAGTCAGCGTCAGTGTAACAGTATCCTAACGTGATGTCCCAATCTCCAAAAAAGGTTAATGCTTTATTTCCTGTTGGCATCTGTAATCTGATCTAATGACAAGACATTATACAACTGATTTCACAGGCTGAGGATTTCTCACAATGAGGTGACCCATCCTTACATGTAAAGGCACTCTAAGCTCAGTGTACGGGGTGGGGACTCACACAGATTTCCCCGCTTGCTGTGGGATGTCTGCAGATGCTGTTTGTACGCGCTGTGGAATACTGTGGTCCTCTCTGAACTGCAGACTCAGTTTACACAGTATGAGTAGTGTGGAGTAGCAGCTCTGAGCTAGTGGGTGAAGCTGCTCGAGCCCACACAAACCCTCCCACTCACCGCAGGAGGATGGCACGCACCAGCAGCCGGAGGGACACCACACAAGAATGAACGCTGACGTAACGCACTAGCAGTGGAAAGGATCGGAAAGTGGTCTGTCTGCTTATAATTCCTCTTCTCCTTCTTTGTGTTTGTGTGTGTTGATGTAAAAACAGTGCAGGTTTGTGTGAAGATATTTGCTTCTTTTTCTTCTCATCTCTCCATTTGTACCCAGATAGTGGCACTTAAGTTAGCAGAGATTAGCATTTGCAGATATGGTGTGTGTATGGCAGATATAGAGCACTACAGTATACTGTCTTCCATCCTCCTTAGTTCTTGAAGGATGTCTGGCCACTCAGCAACCATCGTGAAATGCTGGGCACTTCACTGGGCAGTTATTTCTAAGGATTATCTAAAATATACTTCACATTAAAATGCATGTATGTATGCACCAATCACCTGATGACTTGCAGGATTCTTTGAGTGCCATGTCTCTCTCCTATGATGTTTCTGCATATGCACATTACCATGTGCCTTATTATTGATTTACACCGTGTGACATAGTCGTAAACAGTAAATAGTAGAACATTTAGATAAATCTGATTATTTTTTATAAATCCAGGCTTATCAATACATTTTATTTTCAAATATCAAACCTTGCATTGTACTGTTACGTCATCCAAATGTTCTTTTAGGTAGATTTTTGGTTTTGGCTGACCTTCAGCCAGTGATGTTTTATGACCTACAAGTTTAAGACTCTCACTCACATTTACACCTTGGTGTTGCCCAGAGGTTCCCGTAACCACACTGCTGGTCTCAGTGTCTGGACCGGAAGCTGTCATATCTCATCACTGGGCTCCAGTTTCCAGTCATGATGCAGCTCTGTATGTCTGCAGATTTTATGATAACTCAAGTGAGTGAGACAGGATGTTGTCCTCTGTGGATGATGAGTCACTGCTCAAGGATACTTTAGCATCCTGGTGAAAATTCGAGGCAGTCTGAAAAATACCACCCACCAAGAACCAAATGGTGGAAAATTTAGCCTTTTCTTCAGAAAAATAGGTCAGACGACTCAAAAAAATATATATATATATAAAAAAAAAGTTTGTCCTTTCAGTTTCTGTTGCACAGTAAAATCAAATCTAAAATAAAGTTGTGCACATTTTGACATCTTTACGATCAATCCCTTTTACTTATTCTTTTTTTTTAATTCAAACTGGAAATGAACCTTGCAGGCTATGGTTGTCTCATATTTTGCTTAGCGCCTCCAACAGGTGAGGTTTTCACACACATTTGTGGTCCCCAGAGGAACCTGAAAGGACTTCAGATATGATCTGAGGATAAAGACATTGTGATGTCAACTTTAGGTTTTGGACTGTGCACTTTGAAGCTTCAACATTACCATTTTAGCCTCTGCCATGTTAATTTTTTTATACAGAATTTACTATGTTTTGTTCATCAAAGTTATCTGCTAATGTTAGCAAGCTGCATCCATAAACTTGGAACAATACACAGATGCATATATCAGCTAATTAGTGACTAAAGCAAGAACTTTGTGGATGGTCTGTGTCAGAAAAGCAAGCCACAGCTTTAGTCAGATAATGTAATGAAAAGGATCCAAATGGATAAGTTTTAGAAGTATTCACCCCCTGTATATTTGTTATTATGTTGTTATAAAGAGGGAGATTATCCATAGCAGTCAAAGGCGTTTTTGTAGCAGGCTGTAAACGTGTTCACAGTTTTTGGCTCTGTTTTTCAGTTTCAGTCTTCAGTCCGTAACATTTGACCAAGCAACTGAGATACAAAGAAAAGCACCATCATCCACAGTTCTACAAATTACCAAGTATTATTATTATTTTTTATTATTATTTTTTATTATTTTTGTGGACAAGTTGGCAAGCTACGAGCCTGGCAGTTTGTTGTTTTTCAAAGTTAAGCTGGAATTTTAATTTCAGTGTATATCAAATAATTTAAAGTCTGTGTTCCCAAAATGGACTTTGGAAGTTTGGCCCACAGTTAATTGCTTAGATTTTTAATGCTTTTCTATGTTTGTTTATAGGAACTCGTTTGTGCTTTGTTCATATTGGGGGATGTTTTTAGGTCTTTCTTTCTAATAAACACACAAACCAGCACCTTATGTTTACCTGCTCCCGGTCTTTTTTCATTTCGCCTCCTCCTCGGTGAAATCCCTCCCCCATCCAATTGATATTCATACAGAGCGTGTGTGTGTGTGTGTGTCTGTGTGTGTGTGTGTGTGTGTGTGTGTGTGTGTGTGTGCGCATCTAATGGGAGGTTCTGAATGGGATGAGGTACAAAAGGGGGCAGAAATATGAAAAGGAGAGAGATGGGGGAAGGGATGTGTGGGGTAATTTATGAGGCATTTCAGTAGGAGGAGGTTTAATCTCTTTACACACACACACACACACACACACACACACACACACACACACACACACACACGTCCTACAACACTGATGTGCACATCATCACATCAACACAGGATCCAGTGAAGAATTGTAAATGCGATGAAACACATTTATAAATTTATACCTGCTTCATATTTTATATGTTTTGTATTTTATATATTATTTTTACATGTTATTACAGCACATCTGCATTTAATGATTATGATTATTATTTTGTTGTTTACTAGTATTTTCTTAATTTATTGTGTAGTCTATAAATGTCTGTCTCAAAGCTTCCAAGAATGACTTATAAAACCCAGAAGCAGCTAGAAATGTATGAAATTAAGAGTTAAGAAGCTTTTCATTAAAATTATTTAAAATTGTTACTATTGAATTTTCTGGTAGTTGAATACTAAATTGTTGAGTGTCTCATTTTCAGTGCTTTAGGTTCATAGTTTTGTTTATTTATGTACAACCGCACAGATTTTCAACCACGCTTTTATTGTAAAAAGCGGATTAGAGATCAATGACTATTTAAAAAAAAAATTCCAAATAGACAAATCTATCCCAATTTGATAAAGCTATTTTAATGTCCACTTGACTCCCCGGAGACCCCCCTAGCTGAACAAATTATAAACCTTCATGCTTCAAACCTGAATTTCGAATTTTAGCCGAGCTGATCCGATGTCATTTTAGATTTTTGTTTAAATAAAATTTGCATAGCGGTGCAGACAAAGTGATCTGCATGAAAGTGATATATTCTCAGAGATTTTATGTTTATGTTGGTACTCCCCAGGTGCTATTTAGAGATGTCGATTCGCTGATTGATGTGTTAATTAAACTACATAATGGCCTTATTATCATAATAGGTTGTGTGTTTTTAATGCCTTTGTGATTATGAAGTGTCATTTTGTAGCTTAATTGCCTTTTGTTTTCAGTAGTAAATGTTCTATTTGCACATTTGCCTCCGGTCTACGTGTACTCCAGGCTAATTATACATTTTCGGTATGTTAATGAATAATCCTTTCGCATTAAGACATAAAAGGTCTTAATTCTCTCCCCTGTCTCCCTCTGTGTTCCTCCTATTTCCTGTCCATCCAGGAGGGCCAGCAACTGATCCAGGAGAAGCCGGAGCTCA
Organism: Etia nguti; assembly: GCA_015106755.1. Taxonomy (NCBI): domain Eukaryota; kingdom Metazoa; phylum Chordata; class Actinopteri; order Cichliformes; family Cichlidae; genus Etia; species Etia nguti. Next base: position 73,146 of record VUQG01000906.1, on the reverse strand, counting down.
GCCCGGTGGTGCGGAAGAAGCTGGAGGAGATCAGGGAGTGCTGGCAGGATCTGGAGAGCACCACTCAGGCAAAAGCCCGCCAGCTTTTTGAAGCCAACAAGGCCGACCTGCTGGTGCAGAGTTACGAAAGCCTCGACCAGAGACTGGGCCAGCTCGAGGGTCAACTGGCCCACGTCGACCAGGGACAGGACCTCACCACCGTCAACAAGCAGCTCAAAAAACTGCAGGTACGTAACATTTAAGTGTTTTTTGGCACATCGCTGCAGCCATTTCACCCACAGTTGTGTTCCTCTAACCTGAAGTGGCTTAAGTTGTGATTTTTGTGCTTTTTCTGTTTCATCTGTCAGTTAGTGAGTTCTTGGTTTCCAGAGTTTTGACTTTTGTTGAATTTTACCCTGATAATAATAGATATTTAACTGTAAATGAACAGAAAAGCACATCTAGTAAATAAACTGAGGTTTATCCTTGTATAAATGTACTTTTGGGTGGATTTTTTTTGGAGTTTGTGGGTTTTTTCTTTGTTTTTCCATAGTTTTAGCCCAGTTTTCCCCTAAACTGTTAACGTAATTCTGCATCTTTGCTTCCTTGCATGTTGAACCGTCTCAGAGTGAGTCACTGTTTACGTTATTGTCGCTACACAGAGATGGCCTCAGCTCATTAATATTCAAACAAAACATCATGTTTGAAAATGACTAACAGCAACATTTCTCGCTGCACCTGCACAGCTTTCTGTTTGCTTTCCATCTCATTTCAGCAAAGTCAGCTTCTCATAAGTTCGCACCAGCATTAATTTTTAATTTGCGTTGATGGTTTTTGGACACAACGTAAGCCGTCAGTGTTTGTGCAAACCAGGTGAGCTTTAACATGAGTTTCATCCCAAGATCATTTTACAGATACAGATGGTTTTTTAATATTTTCACATATAGTTGCCAGTTTAAAGGCTGATTGTTTGTGACTGATTGGACTCAATCTGTGTTTGCCGCGTATTTGGTTATTTTGTTATAATTTATTTATGGCACACACTAACATTAAGTTAATAATTAATCTTCATTTATCTTCATTTTAAACACAAGACATCTGGTTCATGTATAATTCTGTCAGAGTGAGAGATAAGCCCTCTGTAGTGGGAAAACTGTGATGTCCATGAAGAAAGTGAAATTACTCTGGTCATGTGCCGCTGTGTGAGAAGTGAGTTGTGAATCCAAGTGGAGGACAGAGGAACTAGGCTCAAACCATCAGCTTTTAATGCTGTTGGTGCAAAAGCTAAAGTCCAAAAGAATCCAAAATAAATGGCACTGAATAAATTTCCAGAAGACATTAGAATATCCTGAGGGTACGGCAATCAGTGACCACTCGACAAAGGAAAAGAGGAGATTAAAACAGTACACAGTACATAATACAATACATAGAAGACACAGCTGAACTAAACATCATAATCAGTGTTTAGTAGAGCTTAATACTGGGAACAAGAGACAAGAGACTACCAAAATAAAGCAGGAAGTAACGTAGGCATGATAAACAACAGAGACAGAGGCCTGACATCCCGACCTGAGGAACACAGGGCAACACTGTACACAAAAAATAAACAACCTAAGAGTCGCCTCGAGGATCATTAATAATAAACGAAACCCAAGAACCCAGGACCCAGGCGATATTTGGAACATTGCAAAAGGATTGCAGATAAATAGATTTGTGCAAGTTAAGACAGTTTGCAGGTCTCTGTTACAGCAATGGACTCATTTTTTATTTGCATTTGTGGACTCGTCTATAGATCCAGTCAAAAAAATGCCTGTTGTATGCATGACAGTTTGCATAGAGAACAAGCAGGTGAACGTTCATCAGATCAAGGATAAAGCTTTGCATGTGTCCTTAATCTTTCACTGGGCCTGGGTGAAGCCCCTCTGTTCATCTACTCACTGAAGAAAAACTGTTGTAGCTCCTTTCCCCTCCCTTTAGGATAGGAACTACAAACGGGTGCAGCTTCTGTGCTCTCAGACAGACTGGTGTGCTTGAGAACACCTATTAACCATATTAGAGATATTCCCTCTAATACAAAACCAAGAGTGAAAGAAAACTGAGCGTTTAGAAAAGTCTGGAGCCTGAGCTTCTTAAACACCTGGGTTACTTGTACATACTTGTACCTTTTTTAGTAAACAATGAGCAACTGCATTAACAGTCAAAGTTAGATACCAGCAGGAGGATGTTGGAGTAAAGTGGTGAAGACAGGACTAAATTTTTGCGTTTGTTTGAAAGCACTCTTGCTCTACACAAGTAAAGTTTGATGAATATGCATTTCTCGATTTTTTTCTTTTTTTGGTCTGTCACCTAAATAAAAGAATCCAGATTTGGGCACACTTGCATTACACCTACCAGTAAACGTGTGATTTTGGGAGGTACCTCTCAATTCGCCCTCCAGCTGTGGTGGTTTGGGCGAGTCGTGAGTTCGTTTACACAGCAGGTTCGACCCGGGCTGACGCACAGATTCATCCTTTCATTGCTTCATCACTTCATCAGACATCTCTCACTCTCCTCTCCCACAGCATGCCGCTTACAGCTTCCTTTAACAGGCCGCCATTAGCACTGCTTTACCACATCATCATAACTCCACTACCCAGCATCCATCCTGGCAAGGGGTACAGTAACCTTCACTACACTTCATGTCTGTTAACCACCTGTTCTTGTGCTGTTTTGGGTTATCCTCAGTCTCATCTTCACTTTGTCCATCTGTTGCTTATTACATATATATATAAATCTACTGAATTTATTACAGTTTAAAAAAAAAATGTTTTATAAACTTTAACATGTTAAGTAAAAAAGTTAAATAGAACTGGTATTGCAGCGAATAAAACAAAACCATTTAAGTAAAAAAAAACTAAAATCATGTAAACTTTCTGTTTTCTGCCACACTCTTTTTTTCATCTCACTCATGTCATTTTTATCTTCTCTCACATGATGACATGTTTCTTCCATCCAGTTTACTCTTGTGTCTTCTCTCCTGCCTCAGTTACCTTCTTCTGCCCGGTAACTACACTCACCCTCTCCTCTTCCTCCCCCTCTTCAGACGATGGAGACCCAGATGGAGGAATGGTATAAGGAGGTAGGGCATCTTCAGGTGCAGGCATCCTCCATCCCGCAGCAGACGCAGGTAAAGGGGACGGTTGCAGAGCGACAGGCCACCGTGGAGGCCAGGATGGTGCGTTTGATCGAGCCGCTGAAGGAGAGGCGACGCATCCTGTTGGCGTCCAAGGAAGTTCATCAAGTTGGGCGAGACCTGGAGGACGAGATTGTGAGTTAAAAGGCCATGAGCTGACAACACAACCAGATCACACTCACTACACAAAACACAGGAGTCGTATTATTGCATGCTGTAATTCTGTTATATTTACTTTTTTATCTATTTGTAATTGAGGTGAACTATACCAGGCTTTTCTTTAATCTGTACATGAGGTGTGGATATGCATGTTCACATATTCATACATGTACAAATATTAATTTCTTTTCGTCATACCATTGTGGTTGAAGTTGTGGGTCCAGGAACGCCTCCCGATGGCCATGTCTCAGGAGCATGGCTCTACTCTGCAGGCTGTCCAGCAGCTTATGAAGAAGAACCAGGTAAGAAAACCTGAATAGCTGCTAATTAAACTGCAGCCTTAGCCTGAAACCTTAAGAGAGGTCCTGTTCCTCTTCACGATAGACCCCCTGCACCCTAAAGCTTTAAACTCAGAGCACAAGTCACAAAATAACTGATGACTTGTGATAAATATAATGTCCAGCCTCCAAGTTCTAATCCATCTGTATACGCTCTCAACATCTAAATAGCTCTTTCTGCCTGTGCTGTAGAGTCTTCAGAGGGAGCTGCAGAGCCACAGGAGCAGAATTGAAGATGTTCTGGAGAGGGCAGGGATCATTGGCTCCATACGCAGCCCTGAGGCAGACTGCATCAGGGCAGGTCACGACCAGCTGTCCCAGCTGTGGGCTCTGCTTTGGACCGAGACTGAGAGGCGGCAGCTGGTCCTGGACGCCATGTACCAGGCCCAGCAGTACTACTTCGATACAGCCGAGGTCGAGGCCTGGCTGAGTGAGCAGGAGTTGCACATGATGAATGAGGAAAAGGGGAAGGTAAAATTATTTGTCTGAAATATTTATCATTGAAATTTTAAAAAAAACTCTTTAAAATCGCAGGAGCTGCCTTACACACATAGTTCTCTGCAGAATTTGCGATTGTCATATGAATATGTGATACTGTGTTTGTTGGACCCGAATGTGAGCAGGATTTTTTACATGCAGTTTTATTGTGTGTGTATACTGCAATTAGAGTGTCATGTCTCGTGTGTTGCTTCCTCGTCCCACCAGGATGAGCAGAGCACGCTGCAGCTGCTGAAGAAACATTTGGTCCTGGAACAGACCATCGAGGACTACGCTGAGACCATCGGCCTGCTTTCACAACAGTGCCGGCAGCTGCTGGAGATGGGACATCCAGACTGGTGAGCATTTAAACACATGTACAAAATCTGACAGAGATTTCTGTCACCTCTCATTATAAAGACATTAGAAAGTTTTTAATTATTCACTTCAGTTGTGTTTTTATTGCAGTATTTCACGACAAGAGTAATCTCAAAGTGCTTTATGTTATGAGGTAAAGAAACTTGAGAAAGAAAAGCAACCTTAAAACGATCATCTCTGATGACGGGGAGAAGGAACTCTGTTTTAACAGGAAGGAGCAGGCTCGGGCTCGGGGGCAGTCGTCTGCTGCCACCATGTGGAGGTGTGAGAGGAAAGCAGAGAAAAGAGAGAACACAATCAGAGTAGACAAAGTTAATGACTTGCAGTACTGGAATCAAACCACATGGGGAAAGAAAAAGAGGAGAGTGGGGAAGAACTAATGGATGGTGTGATTTTCTGTGCCTTACCTTACACTCTTTCTCCTCTCTTCCACAGCGAACAGATAAGCAAGCGTCAGTCACAGATAGACCGTCTGTACGTGTCTCTGAAGGACCTGGTGGAGGAGAGAAAGAGCCGTCTGGAGCAGCAGTACTGGCTCTACCAGCTCAACAGGGAGGTGGATGAGTTGGAGCAGTGGATCGCCCAGAGGGAGGTGGTCGCCAGCTCGCCTGAACTGGGTCAAGACTTCGAGCATGTCACAGTAAGTGTGTCGACAGATGGCGTCTGCACATGAATAATAGATTCAGGTAACAAATTTTATTACCTGAAATTTAAATATTACAAGTAAAATCTCAAAAGGGGTTTATTTGATTATAATGTCCAATTATGTTCTTTAACAGGACGTGAATACATTAAAATTAGCAGATATATTAGCTGCAGTAAATAAAACATACAAAGAATAGTGATTGTTTAGTGAATAACAATAAAAAATCTGCCACACTTCCAGGTCCTACAGGAGAAGTTTACAGAGTTTGCGTCAGAGACGGGCAGCGTGGGCCAGGAGCGAGTGACAGCCGTCAATCAGATGGTGGATGAGCTCATCGACTACGGCCACTCAGAAGCAGCCACCATCGCCGAATGGAAGGACGGCGTGAACGAAGCCTGGGCCGACCTGCTGGAGCTCATGGAGACCCGCGGTCAGATGCTCGCTGCTTCACACCAGCTGCACAAGTTCTTCTTTGATTGCAGAGAGGTAAGAGGAGCAGAGCTGAGGTGGGCAACAAATTAAACGAAAGGAGACACACACACATATACAATGCAGGATGTGATTAAGAGCAGATCCATTTAATCTAATTTCACACTTTTATCTTCTTGGCTTTTCTGATACAAGAGTCGGGTCACCACAGTGTACAGTGGCCTTCGTGACGAGAACAGCTTGAAAAATCTAAGAAAATAGGAAAAATGTAAATCAGGTGCTGATAGAGCATTTCTGCCCCTTTTATTTAAGCAACCTAATCACTGTTTCGGCCTTGCAGAAGGTGTTATGTGTGCATAATTTTAGCATTTCTCAGAATGCCATGCTCTCATCCAAATGTTGTGATTTCTGAATCTGATAATCCAAAACCAGTTGGTGGTGTCACGGTGGCCACATAAAGGCTCTGGTTACACTTTCCCCAAAGCTGCACTGCATTTATTCTCCAAAAATATATATTTATCCTATTTTTCCCTACAAACAGGCAAAATTTCTCCACTGCCTTTTTTCAGGTTTTAGCCCAGATTGATGACAAACATCGAAGGTTGCCAGAGGTTCGGGCTCGGCAGGGCAGCACTTCCAACACCAGCACCCTGCAGAGACTCCTGCACACCTTCGAGCAGGACATTCAGCTGCTTGTCACACAGGTACAGCCGCACACCGAGTGATAGCTGATAGCTACGTTACCCATTGATATTATTTATATTAGGTCTGCAGGAATTTTGATAGAAACTTATTTAGTGATTTTTATTCGCAATTCCGTAACAGATGCAATCTGGGGAATGGCAAACAGCCAGTTTGTGCTACTGACTGCAAACAGTTTAAATGTGAAAGGAATAACATCTGGAATTTGAAAAAAAGTAATTAATCATCAGCATTGACTGTTAATATTGATTACAACAGGGTAAATAATTTTTTGCATGCTATTTTAGAAGTTGCCTGACTAACTGAGTAATCCTAATTGGTGCAGTACCCCCCATGTGGGCTTAAAAAGTAAAGAATATCAGTATATCAGAAACTGAATCCAGAAGTTATAGACTTTAAGGCATTTTTATAACCAATAAAAAACACTGAATTGAACTAAATTACGTGAATTTGATTAAATTAAATCAAATTCACATAAAATCTATTTCATTAGATAGTAAAGTTTTTGGTTCTTTGTGAGTCTGAGTCTGCCATTTTCATGGCAACACCACCTTCTTACTCTGCATTTAATTTCGCCTAATCTAGTCTCTGTCGTGCACCTGGGCAGCAGGAACAGTGCTACATTTTACTCAAGAACGATGCAAAAGCACAGATGTTCTGTGCCTACTCTGGTGACAGAGCCTGTACCATTTGGCCCTGAAGAAACACAGCTGTCTTGGCAGCTGTGTTTCGTGCGTCACTCGGAAAACAAACTCTTTCTCTTTCCATTTTTAAATTTCTGTTTCTTCCTTGTTCAGTTGAGCTGTTTACTAAAGCTTGCCTTTTCATGCTCTGCCAGGTGCGTCAGCTGCAAGAGAGCGCAGCCCAGCTGAGGACGGTGTACGCTGGCGAGAAGGCCGAAGCCATCGCGTGCCGTGAGCACGAAGTGATGCAGTGCTGGAAAGAGCTGCTAACATCCTGCGAAGAGTGTCGGGTGCAGATCACCACAGAGACAGACAAGCTGAGGTTCTTTGGCATGGTCCGAGATCAGATCATGTGGATGGACTCGATCATCTGTCAGATAGGGACAGGAGAGAAGCCCAGGTACCTACAATACATTCTACATATGCAAATGGCGCCCTGCATAGCAGCCTAAATATCTGTTCACCACATGCACTGTTTAAGATCAAACTCCGATCACTTATTTTCTTTTTTTAAAAATGTAAATATGAAATATCATTTTGCTTTTTTATCGTTCATTATAATAAAATGTGATAGTCAGCAGACGTGAGCATAGTGAAAATCTTGAGAGTGAGAGTTCAGATTCTGTGTGCTGTGTGGGTCCTGCAGGGACGTGTCCTCAGTAGAGGTGCTGATGAACTATCACCAGAGTCTTAAGAGTGAAGTAGAGGCTCGCAGTCAGAGCATCCTGGAGTGTATTGACGTGGGAAAAACCCTGCTGGCGGCTAGAAACCCTGCAGCTGAAGAGGTGAGATGAGTAAACATGATAAAGACTGTCACTTTAAGTGCAATTTAAACACGGTTATCTAAACCTCAGTTTGTTTATAACTTTGAAGACTCTGGTTGAGTGGACTCGTGAGTCAATTAGCCTCCTCTGCAGAGTCATATTGCTAGTTTTAGACTCTACTAGAGGGGCTTTACATGATTCACTAAAATCACCCTTTTTTATCTATGGCACTGGGGCTCGGCGCAGCCTCTCAATTCATCCTCTATCTCTGTTATAGCTCCTCCCCCTTTAAGGAAAAATTGTTCTAATTGGCTGCCTCTTGCAAACAAAAGGTTTGACGAGCAGAGATGTGCCTCCTATACAATGAAACTAACTGTGAAAACCAAAATGAAGCTTGAGCTTTTTCCTCTTAATGATTACGCTGATCTCACTGTGTCGGCCATGTTTAATACAAGTGTTCACCGATGTGACAGTATATGCATGACAGAAACCTTTAGAGATCCATTTTAAGAAACATAAGGTTTTATATTTTATGTTTGAGAAGAAATGGATTCCCTATAATATTTCAATTTTTTTATCAGCATCCTTAGAGCTAAATAGGCCCATGATGTAATTGTGATATCTTTATTCTCAGATCAAAGAGAAGCTGGACAAAGTGATTGCTAAGGAGCGTGAGCTGTCTGAGAAGTGGGACAAGCACTGGGAAGTCCTGCAGCAATGTGAGTGGATGCACTGGCTTAAAAAGTAAAAAAGACAGGGATGTGCAGAAATTTGGCATTTAGAAGTCAATTAAGATGCTTTCTTTTTTTTGAATGTTCTTATTTTTTCTCTCCTGTCTGCAGTGTTGGAGGTTCACCAGTTTGCCCAGGAGGCGGTGGTGGCAGAGGCGTGGCTGACTGCTCAGGAGCCGTTCATCAACAGCAACGAACTTGGAGGGAGTGTAGATGAGGTGGAGCAGCTGATTCGTCGACATGAAGCCTTCCGCAAAGCAGCTGCCACCTGGGAAGAGCGATTCAGCTCATTGAGGCGGCTCACCACGGTATTATCATCATCCTCACTGTGCAAATATGTCCTCAGTTTAGCACATTCCAAACATGCTCAAATTCTTGATGAAGACCTGGTAATTTCATCTCTGGTTCTGTTTTCTTTCTGCAGGTAGAAAAGCTAAAAGCAGAGCAAAGTAAACTGCCCCCAACTCCGCTCCTGGGTCGTAAAGTCTTCCTGGATCCCCAAGATGCCTCACATAGTCCATCCACTCTCCCCCGCCTCCCCATCTCCCCCGTCATGAGGCAGACTATCTATGAACAGAACGAAGCCAGCTCTCCTCCATCTCCCTCGCCTGCTACCCCGACACCTTCTCCGTCATCTGCAGCTCGGCGCCTGGGATCAACAGTCGCCAACTACACCCCTGTGATGAACGGCTCCAGCTACCGCCACACTCTGGATGTCCGGGATGGAGGCGTAGTGGGTGTGGCTGCAGGTCTAGGTCACCCAGCTGCATCCTCGATTGCATCTATAGCCACAGCGGCGATGCTAGTGTCAGCCAACCAGGCGCGAGAAAGTGCCAGCACAGCAAGGGAACAGACAGCAAAGGTGATGAGTCACCTGCATCCATCACAAGCGGCGAGGGAAATGGAGGCAAAATCCTCCCCGTATCTCCGGCAACCCAAAATCAAACACTTAGATGATGCTGTGACGCCTCTGATTGTGGCCAGCCGGCTGGAGAAAGCAAGAGAGCGGGGGAGGGAGAGAGATATGATGATGGGGACAGAGAGAGCAGAGGTAGCGGTGATGGCCGAGGTGGTGCTCCAGGAGCCAAGCCGGGAGCGTCTGCACAGCGAGCCCACCAGAGGGCCTCGAGGATCCAGGACTGACCCTATGGGCCATGCTGAGCCTCAGGGTCAGACACACACTTATCACCACAGGATAGAGCGGCAGCTGTCCAGCGAGCAGCTAATCCAGGCTCGCAGGGATGAGCTGCCTCAGGAGGTGTGGAGGGAACAGGCTGAGAGGCGGGAGAGACGGACGTTGGAGAGGCAAACTTCCAGCGAACAAGAAGGCCATGGGGGCCACGGGAGCCACGAGGGCCGGCGGAGAGAGAGGGACAGGCACCGGCTGGAGAGACAGGAATCCAGTGAGCACGACACAGGGAAGGAGCAATCAGACAGACGCTCAGCAGGAGGGTGAGACTTTGAGAGTAATGAGGTGCATTTTAATCTGGATGTGGATATTTATGCAGAAAAGAAGTGAATGTTATTGTAGTCCGTTTTTTGAGTTGAATCAAATGTGATGTGAACACTAGGTATTTTTCCACAGAGACAAGAGGTCCACCATGGCAGAGATCGTAGAGCAGCTACAAGAAAGAGAAGCAGCGCAGGTCTGGATTTAGTCTTTATAAATAAAGAGTGTAATATTTGGGGGCATTTAGGGGTTACTTTTAAGTTTGGACCAAACGTCCTAAAAAGAGAAAACTGGGATAAGTAATAAAGTTTTTCACTTTTGAACCACTAATCAAATTCATCGCCTCTCCCCACCCTTAGGCCCGCGGTGAGGTGCCCCGACTGCCTAATGGGTTACCAGAAAAGTCTTCCCGTCCCGACCGGCCTCGAGCTCGGGACAGACCGAAACCACGACGCCGGCCACGACCCAAAGAGCCCGGGGAGACGACGCGGCGGTCCAGATCTGCACCAGCCCAGAGCAGCCCGGTCGTCCCCCAACCGCCGACCCATACGGCACACCACGAGGGCTTCCTTTTCCGCAAGCTGGACATTGAGAGCCTGAAGAAGAGCACCAATAGGTGGGTGTTCAGGGTCATAATGATACCTGATACCTGATAGGAGTTATAGAGAAGGAGGATGGACAGTGATGTCATGAGTATAAAACTTTAGGGATTCCAGTTAATCAGTTAAAAGCTAATTATGTTCCACACGGGTTATTGAGGTGCAGAATAAAGCGATTGTTTCATAGACTTGTTCTCAAATATTACTTTGAGGCAGTCCTTGAAAAAAGCATTTCCAGCCCTCTAAGTACCACTTTCTCATGACACTGCTGCTCCCTCCATTTAATAATTCAACAGGGGTGACAGAGGCATGACTTTAGCATGTTGAGCTAACAGGCTAACACACGGACATGTTGAACAGATGCATGACACACACTGGCTCACAGGTTGATTCCATCGTGTGTTCAACATGAAAATACTCAGAAGAGGTTTGGAGTTTGTCAGGACAGCGAAAGCTTACCTTTTTATATTTTTATTGATATGAAGTTTGAATTTTTACCTTTTTCCTTGTCAAAGATGACACAAAAACGTTCTAGACTATCTCGTGTTTGTATGTGGTGGAAAGAAGGAGGTAGTCACAGTTTGTGGTGTTGCCTGTGCCTGGCAGTGGGAGATTACAGCTCTTTAGGGCTGGGCGATATATTGATTTTTTTAACCTGTCAGCACGCTCATGCTACCTCTGCTTGCTCCTGAGGTTTTCCTGCTTCGAGGAGAAGTCATGTTAGCGTTGCCAAACAATGAATAATAACTTAAAGACTGAAGGTGTAATTTAACTAAATTTTAAAAATGTGACAAAAATCAAAGCTTCTTAGTTCATGCAAACAAAATCCTCTTTTCAGAACCTCAAAAACAGTGATTTTACCCCATGCTTTTTGAGTTTAAGGCCAACCTGAGCTACGGGTTTAGAATAATCACACAGTTACACTAACAAATTAATCTAGGTAGCAGTAGACAAGTGTTTTGCAAGGTAAATGACTGTTTTGGTCATTGCAGCTGGGTAAAGAGTAACTTTTAACTTCCTTGTTGGAAACATCTGTCTGAAGGCAGGTATAACTTAGTTTAATAGATTAAGATCCACATTAGCTGCAGCAACACAGCAGCTATTCTTCCTGGATTCGAAAATATAGTATAGTGTTGAAAATGTATTAAATATACCATACAAACTGACTTTGGCTCTTTTATGTTTTGCTGCTGACCATGTCCGACATGGTTTGGAGCTGCATTTTATACTGATAAGTCTGTACTTGTAGTGAAGGCTAACTGCACTTTTCTGCAACAAAGATCTTCTTCTTTCATATTGTCCATATCGCCCAGCCCGCCACTTGTTAATTTGTACTGAAGAGTAATAAAATCATTGATGAGTACATGAAGCAGGAGAAGGATTCACAAATCTAAATGTAAAAGTGATGCTGGTGACACAAAAAGGAAATCTTATGTCAGCCTCTGAATGTATTATGTATGTCAGTGCTGATTATTAGGATGTAATTAGAGCACTTTATTAGATCAGAGGCCTGCAGGATTCCACCGCATGCGAAAACTTCATGCATGACGCTTACGATGCCTCCTGATCTAACGCGAGCCCACAGAATAAAACACAGCAGACTGACTGACTGGCTGAGGAATGCTGTGGGATGGAGCTGCTGGTCAAACACACACACTTATGCACACAGCCTGCCCTCCACTGATGACCACCCTGCTTCTTCCAGAGAGACACCAGCAAGAAAGTCTCTCTCTGCACTGCCCCCTGGGGGCTGGGCTGACCTTGCACAGCTAAAAGCTCATCCCCTCCCAGCTGTGGATGAGTCCTGCTCACGCACCTACTCAAGGCAATGGATGAGTGTGTCGTATGTACATGCCCTGTTATGTACATGGCAAGGTAAAGCACAATGTCGAATGGCTTAAATCCGGACAAGTGTGAATCTCCAAACTGCTCCTCGTTGTTTGCTGTTGATGCTGAGAAAGAAAGCGAGGATGCATTTAGGGAAGGACTGAGATTCAACCTGTCTCTGTTACATCTCTACGCGATGAGACACTAAGTAAGTTGATGTGCACATTAATATTCTGGTACTGTGTTAGGATATGGTGCCTGTGAAAGGTGTATGAAAGTGGACAACAAACTTGGCTATTACTAGTTCCACATCTATGCGTCACATTAATTTTAGGTTACAGCTATCAGTGTATTCACTGTCTTTTAAGTTTCTTTATTTTCTAAATTTCTTCTGAAAAAGTTTAAACTTCTTCACGAGGTGTCCTGTTCATAATGCAGAGGAAGAGAAGAAGTAATATCTGCTACTGTAAACCTGAAAAATACATTAAAAAAACCCACATCAAGGAACAGAGATTTAAGAAACTGTTTTTTAGCTTAAGTGTTTTTAAAGGAAACCTGTTGCACTCATTTCCAACTCTTCCCAACAACTCTTCCTTATTCTCTCTTTAGTCTAACGCTCCTTTAAGCTGTTTTTCTTCTGCCTCGCAAAGCAAAGCTCTGGATGTGGTTGGACATGACCATGTCGGGGATATCTGCACTCCCTGCCAACACACAGAGCCAACAATAGAAAAACATTTCAAGAATGAACTTTTAATAGGTGTTGTGAGCAGTTCAGACATCACTTATCACTTGCACCATTGGGTTTTTTTTCCTTGTGTATCTACTGTTGAATTTGAACTCAGGATATTAAGCTGCACACAGAAACTTGCTCTGAATAATACTGTCAGTACTGTGCACATGTTTTAGTTGCTAAAAGTAAAAGGAGAATGTTTAAAATAAAACAATACAAAGTCGAGTAAACAACAAATAAACTTCTTCTTGGGTTCAGATTTTTAAGGTGCTTGCACTTGATGCTCAGAGATTTGCCACAGATCATCTGTGGAGCCTGGCTGTCTCTTTATATAATCTCAAACTGGCTTCATGTGAGGGCCACACCATCTGTTGCAGAACTCCTTGTTCTTCTTGTGGCTGAAAGTTGCCCTTAAGGACTCTGACTGTATGTCTGGGCGACTGAAGATAGGAATATAAAGATCTAAAGTTCCTGAAACTTGTGCACAGTGCTGTCGATGTCAGCTATTAACTGGAATGCTGTGTGCATGTAAACACGCTCACAGAGGGAAATCGAGCATGTCTGGATTTTAGGTCGTGCTGTTGCCAAAATGACATTTTAACCAAACTCCTCTGTCTCTTTTCTCCTCTCTTCCTCGGTGCTGCTGGCTGCTCCTCTTGTCTCCTCCAAGGTAAGTCACATGTAAGCCTCGCACACAGGTGCACACAAGCTGTACGTAGCCTTCCTCCCCATCCCTCCATCCCCCCACCTCCTCCGTCTGTCTGTCCGTCCGTGTTTGTTCAGCAGTGTGTTTCCTCTTCCCTTCTTGGGGCTGCTTCATCCCGCCTACCTACCTGTCTGCTCTGGTCAGGTGAGTGAGGTGTTAGCGTAGCGACTGTGATTCTGCAGCTCTTCCTGACTCCGCCTGTCCCCCCACCCCCACCCCCACCCAACCTCCTCTTTCCCACACCTTCCCCATGCTCCTCTCTTCCTCCCACCTTTCCCTCCTCTTCTTCCACTGCCCTTCCTCTCCCGCCTCCCCCCACCACAGCAGATCATGGGTCAACCTGTATTGCGTGCTGAATAAAGGGGAGCTGGGTTTCTACAAGGACGCCAAGAACACCACCACGCCCTACAACAACGAGCCGCTGCTCAACCTCTCCCACTGCCACTGCGATGTCACCAATGGCTACAAGAAGAAGAAGAACGTCTTCACGCTCAAGTAATCGGCTGTTTTCACACTCACATCTACTGCAGACAGGCACTTTCATTTTAACGTGGGTAAAACTAAAGTTGTTAGCATGTTTTCACTCTTTAGGGCCTGGGCACAATGGTGACAGTGTAATTGGACATATAAATTGTAAAAATAAATTGTGTGAGGAAACCCATTGTACATAATTCTGGTATTCTGATAGCTAAAAACCTGCTTCTAGACAAGAAAGGATCACATTTTCTTTTAGTTTTCAAAAATATGATACTTATAATCTTTCCAATCTGAAATGAAACGACACTTCCTTCCATTTTTTTGGCCATAAAACATTAGCATCCTGCTAATGCATACTGATTGGTCAGCTAAGGATTCACGATGGGATGCACTCCCTCGATGGAACCTGTTTACAGACAATAACTAGACGTTAGAAGCGTAGTTTATCCACAGCTGAGAGTCGTGTTCAAGAAGCAGCTGGTTGAAGGTGAATGAGATCAGAAGGCTGTTTACTTCATGCCTGAAATTAAAAAGGCAAATGCCTTAAAGTGTCTGACAACTCATAATAATTATAGAAAGGTATTTTAGTAAAATAGAAATCTAAAAATAGAACACATGATAGGGTGAGGGTGAGTTTACCCCGAAACCTCTGGTGGTAATGGCCCATCGTTTTTTACTTTTTTTTAATGACCCCCCTGATGAGAGGTGAAATATCTTCCCAAATCTGAACTTAAAGTAGTCTAAGCTCCTTAGACTACCATGACCTGCATGACTGAGAACCTACACAGACACAGAGATTTCCTAAAAAACTTAAATCAGTCATTGATGATGAAATTGATCTAAGTTGAATTTTAGTTAAGTAAAAGTCAGAGCAGTAGCAACTTACTCACACTTTTCCTCTTTTCTCCGGGCATCCACACTGTGGTTCTGTGCCTCACAGATGGGGCCCACCCCACAGTTTGGGAACCACTGCTCTAAGGCTTTCCCTTTAAAGGCTGAGTTAAACTCGTATTCTCTCTTTGCAGAACGAAGGATGGCAGCGAATTTTTGTTTCATGCAAAAGATGAGGTGAGACATTTTTTGGGTTTCCAGCACTACTCAGAATAGTGAAAGCAGCTGTAACTGTGCATCTGCATGTCAATGAAAACCTTAAAAACATTCATGTTAACAACTGAACCGGCCAGCTGACATCTGTCTACCCCTCTCTCCCATCGCAGGAGGACCTCAAAACGTGGGTGAATAATATCACCACCAGTATTTCAGAGCACGAGGAGATTGCCAAATGGGGTCATCCCCAACCAACTACCTCATCCACCGACGAGGGCACGCGCCGCGACGGGAGCAAGGTGGACAACAGGTCAGAGCGTGGCGGCGAGCGTTCGGACCGGGGTGACCGAATCGAGCGGGCTGAGAAAGAGAAGGAACGGGATAGAGAGAAGGAGAAGGAGAGGGAAAGGGATAAAGAGAAGGAGAGGGAGAGAGGCGAACGGTCGGAGAGGTCAGATCGGGCTGGGAAGTCGGACGCAAAACGATCAGAAAAGTCCAGTAAGAAAAAATGAGCTTGGACGGGAGCTGGGATTGAAGCCCACAGTATGAACTCTGGATGGGAGGCGGGGCCATAAACTGGTTGTGAACGCCCCCCTCCTCCTCTTCGCCTCCAACACTGTCAACAAAGCAGTCGTGTTTGGATGGAAATCGAAGGATTGACCCGGGCTCACTCATAGGACGGACGGGACGGATTTGATTTGGAGCAGGAGACACGTATCTCGCTCTCCCCCTCTGTCTCTCTCTCTCTCTCTTCTGTGTCTCTGTGAGAACGCACAGAGTCACCGACGCCCCCTGGTGGCTGTTTCAGAGAACTGCCTGAGAGCAGGGTGGCGCTTTGTGCTGCTGAGCCCCGGGCAGCGTCGCCGCAAGAGAGAGACGGGACGCGCATCACGTTTAATGGGAAGGCTGTTAGGCTGACGGCTGGTAGAGCGATAAAACGTAGCTCATACTGTTCCATGTTTGTTTTTTCTATGAGACGAGCGTGTCTGTATGTATTTCTCGTCTGTGTGTCCTATTTACTGTATATATCTGTCTGTAAGTCGAGACATCCTACACTATGTCTTATTACTCCTTGGAAATACAAACAGAATGAAATTATGCCAAAATGTTTTACAGACCTTCTTTTACTTTCTCCACTGTATCCCATCTGTCTGGAGGTCTGGCCATGAAAACATGTGGAAGTTAAAATGATTTTACTTTAATAACAAACTGCTCTGTAAACACATGCGTGCACTTGCCCTGGATGAGTCAGCACTGATCTCCAGATATGTGCTGACTCTAGGAAAGTGGACTGTTTAAGAGAAGAGAAGAGTAGACGTCTGTCTTCAGAACTTTGTTACGCACACAAAAAATAAGAAGAAAGCAGAGAAATGAATGGAAATGCATCAACTCAAGATCCCAGTGCATACAGAGCAGTTTCCCTTCCCTTGGGTAGGATTTTATTTTAGGATTATAGCTTTTCTAGTGAGCAGTCAGTGGTCAGAAAAGATTTTAAAAAGTCTTGTTCCCAGGGGCCTCATTCATTAAAATGATTTTAAAAGTGGACCTCTTTTAGTTTTACTTATATTCTGTCATATATAGACTTTTACAGTGGTAGATGCTCATAATAAACACGGGGTGGGTGGGTATTCCTAATATGATCATTGGCCTTAAACAGGTGGTGGTTTAAGTTTAAGAGGTCTGCTTAAATTAATGAATAAAATAGGAAAAATTATTTATTTTTGATATTTATGATAAAAATGATACCATTCATTGTCATCTGCTTGTTTTACCATCTAAATCAGTTTTTCATGGTTTGGTCATAAGCACAAAATCTGCATCTGGCATGTTTTTAATGAATGAGGCCCTCAGGGATGAAAACAGGTCTCATCTACTCTTTTATTCTCTTACAACATCAAACTACTGGATATTCTCTTTGATTTATTATACATGCAAATTTGTTTTTATACAGAGTTTAAAACAAAATCTTGTTTTATGTGTGTGTATGAGTGTCTGTGTGTGTGTGTGTGTGTGTGTGTGTGTGTGTGCGCGCACTGCTGCTCTCCGCTCCCAGGGTCTCCATAGCTCTCAGGTTATTTGTGTTGGTGTGTGCTCACCTTGTGCTTCACACTCGTCAGTACGTTCGTCCCCTCAGATGCCGCCTCAGTCTTCCGGATACAATACGTCCCATTCACAACACACATCTACACACGCCCCACGCACACATTTGTACTTCTATCTTTGTGATGCTACATTCCCTTACCCCTTAACATAACCCTGATTCTGAACCTTCAAATAAACCTTTCAGAGTGTCTTTCAAAGTCAGGACCTGGAAATATGTCCTCCCTCACAAAGATAGACTTACATCTTTGCACGCACACATAAAACCCATCAGGCTGAAAATGTTAGAGGTTATAAACGAGTCTTTAAGGTCATCAGATGGAAATGATTGAAGCGATCAATTAATAGAAAAGTGAATGAGCTGACACAGCAGTGAGAATCGAGATATCACACTGACAAAATATTTCATAAGTGAGAGATTGCATGCTTTTCTTGGAGAGAAATCACTCGCCTAAAGAAGCTCGTCTTTGCAGTTTGGCATCCTCGTATAAGTATATGTTACATTTCATGTAAACGCACCACGAAGCCATAAACAGCAGGAAATGAGAATCGTCACGGTTTCATTTATTTGGTAAATGAAGCTTTGTGAAGCACCAGCGGTGGATGGTGGCATTAATTTCCTGCCCCGTTAGATGCATGCGGGCCAGATTGCATTTAAAATTCTTTTAAAGTACGTTATTATCACTGCTGCTGTATGAAGACTCATTCCAGGTCTCGTGTTTCCGATGCTTTGAGTTAAAGTTCAGCTGAAATGCATTTGCATAATTATTATTTAATTTTTATTTGTTAATTCTTTGCAGCTCCTGTACTGCATGTGAAACAGTCTAGGGAAGCTAGATAAAATAGAAAGGCTTCATTCGTAGGGCACACGTCCAAGTTAGTTCCTTGGAGCATTAGATCCCGATGCTCCCTGATGCTGTGTGCACAGTTTCAGGATATGTGATGCATTTTAACCCACACCTGTGGCCTAAAACAAATCAAACTATGACTTCTAAACTGGAAATGATACAAGAGAAAATTTTAAAAAAATCTCTGAAGCCACACTGGAGAACAAAAAGCTCAAGCGTTTGTATTCAGCTTTTGAGATAATGCTTGTTTATCGTCTTCTGTTTGCCAGCAGCACTCATTCAAAAGAAATCAGGACTAAAGAGGGCGGGCCTTATAGGGAGAAGAGCTACAACAGCTTGTTTCAGACAGAAGATAAACTAAAGTGCTCCACCAGGGCTAGGTATAAATGTAAATCATGCAAAGCTACGCTGTTAGAGTCCCAGAGTAAAACTATGGAGCTGAAATTGAGCTTAACAGGTCGTCTTATTAAAGGTGTTTTCTCTTTTTGATTTGATTTTTTTGGTTAGTGCACAGCTGCTTCTCAGAGCTTCGAATGCGACCTTTTGGTGCTTTTAGTTTGGTCCTCGCTCTTCAAGACCTTAGCTAACAAAACACCGTCTGCCCATGGTTTTTACCTGCTCTCTCACCTTTCTGCTGCATGCTACAGAGTCTGCCAGCTCATCAAACACGCATCTCTCCAATACTTACATTTTTTAAATTAAAGAGCAGGTTATTTTTTAACTCAAACATGAAGGACTTCACATAATTTCAGTAATATTTTACAAGAAAACATTTAAAGATTTATTTGTATGAAGGCTGTAGAGCCCAAGAATCCAGCTTGTGTCTATATTTGCTAGGAGAGAGTTCATATTTAACGCTTGTTAAAGATATGGTTATCAGTCAGCTATTATGGTATCTGGCTGATTGGGTTGGGTCTTATTTATTTATTTATTTTAGGGTTTCATTGCTGGATTTTAAATTCCCTCCTGACCTACAGACCTCGTTTCTGTTTCTCATAAAATATGTCTTAAGAACTTGTAATTTGTTTCATGAGAATGCCACATGAGTGCAATCATTTGCATGCATGTCAGACACAACAAACACAGCAAGAGTTAAAAGAGTTTCATGTTTAAAGTGAGACCGAGCAGGCTGGCTGACTGATTATGAATCCAGCATCATAATAAACCTCCATGATTTGTTTCTGCTGATACACACAGAACAGAATGTGCAGGGTACAGCTGAACCAATAACAAAGTCAAATAACTTTACAATTTGGAGAGCAGAAACATTTAGATAATATGTGAAAGGTAAACGTCGGGACAAATGAACGCTCGACGGTTTGGCCGTGTGTGCCGATACCCTGCCCGTCTGTCTGTTGTGCCCACATCAGCCTCATTCTGTCAGCAGACACGAAGTGATGAATAAAAATACCTTTTGGTTTGTTGTTAATGTATTGAAAGTGTTTTCTTTTCTGCCTGGAAATGAATGTAGATCATTGATGTTGAAAATGTTTCATCTTGGATCAGTGTTTCCTCCCGTTCACGCGATCAGGGGCCAAAAAAGTCCCGAAAAATGAAACGCACTGTTTTTTTTAAGCGGAGGGAAACACTGGTGCAGATTCTCTGATGCCATTCAGACACTTCAGACTTTGACATGTTGCATCTTGTACACCAAAACCACTCAGTAGTATGCAGTAATATGAAGTCTATGAGGATTGTAGAGCGGTGTGTTCAGGGATTAATGTTGCCAATGATGGTGAGGATGATGTCCGTGGTAGCAATGGAACTTTATGCAACCTTTTCTTTGCACTAGGGATGCTGGCCTGTTGCAGGGCTGAGGGCTGGTATTCACTGGTGTTGGGGATCCAGCAGAGGGACGTCAGACCCGGACAAGTTAAAAGTTATCAAAATGAGAAGTTTAAAGTATTATGAGTGAACTTTTTAGGTTCAGTCACATGCAGTTTGGCTTTGAGAAGGGCATGAAATTCACTTTGATCTTTAAAGTTCGTGTACAGCTCATGGACGTTTATGCAAGAGCTAAAACCTTTAACTGAACAAACTGCTTAATAATCAGTTCGTTGTTTCGGTGAGTGGTCCTCGAACCTTCTCGGCAGAGCCGGCCTTTTATAGAAAAATCTATAAGCATAAACAAACTTTAAACAAACACTACTTTTGTTATACTACATTGTTCTTTTCAAAGCATTGACTGTAATTAATATTGAAACACAAGTTCAGTGACATTACTGCAGAAATTAAAACTGGAAGAAGACACTGAAGTCCTGTTTTCATGCTTTCAGAAGCTAATATTTGGAGACATACGACACTCTGTGCTATGTATTTATTAAATAGACTGTATATAACAGATGGACTTGGCCAATGGTAAGTGAAGTTCTGATTTGAAGCCTGAATGTGTTTTCAACCTTTGCTATTTTAGCTGTTTGAAACCAAACGTCACAGGCGGGGAGTGGATCTGAATGTGAAACCAAGAGACACTGGACATACTCGGATTGGTCCCCCTTTGTGACTTTAATAATTCATAATTCACAAAAAATAAAAAGGCATCTTGTTGTGTTAAATAAAGTGAAAAAAATGGTGATTGAGCCCATAATCTAATCTGAAAAGTGAGATCACAGAGCAGTCGAGCTGAGGGATATTTTCCATACAACTCCACCTGTTCTTATAACCACAGGAGTCGCCCTCTGCTGGCTGTCAGCAAGAATGCAGGTTTAAAGCTTCGTCCACCTTTTATATAGTCTGTGTTTGTTACCCAACTTGGACACTCCTTTCTTTCTATCTTTAGCTTCACTGCACTGCCCTGTTATAACTGTAGGTCTTAATTCTCTATACAACCAAAAAACTACAATCATGCTTTTACTCAAATTTCTTAAATATTTTTTTAAAGGATTAACTGAATATATGAAAGTTTGTCAAAGTAACTATGATGAGGACTGTGTATTTGCTCATCTTTTACTGACCAAACAATTAATTGTTTTAAGGGTGAAAATCACCACTACTTTGATTGTTGATCCTGTTTTAATATGTTTTCTCTGATAGGAAAACACCGGATATTACCACAGATGTTTCTGTTTCCACGTCAGGAGTCATGAAAGATTGTATCTCGTGCACACACACACACACTGCCTGAATTGAAAGTCATAAGAAAACACGTAGACATTAAAAAGGGCTCGTACACTGAAGTGAAATGTTATTTTCTCAGACACAAATGGGGACAATCAGGGCTGCTAAGTTCAGTGCATGTTCAGGTGGGATGAGAGGTTGAATTTATTGATGTTCTTTAGGGATACTCTTTAGAAATGCTCACTTTTATCATCATATCATGAATAATATTATGCTTTAGTTTGGTGCTGTTGACCACCTCATTAATGTGGTGACATTTTTATCACCAACCAAAGATTAAAAAATAATAAATACTGAATATAAATTGGTGTTTTAGCTGATCAGCTGCCACAGCGTGTACCCTCCCAGGAGCCCCCGAGCACCACTGTGTATCTGCCCTCAGCCTGCCTGTCTCTCTGTATGCCTGTCTGCAACCTGCAGCCTGGAAATGTACAAATCTATTTGCTCAGAAGTATTTTCTGTAAAAACAGACATGAAAATAATTTATCCATGGTGACACTGGGAAAACCGCCCCTTCTCTTTTGCTATGTTGAATCTTTGAGTCTGAGTCTGTCTTGAAGTGTGACTGTTTATTTGTGCCACAAGCCTAGATGAAAGTGATGTACACCTCCTGCACACAAACAGATCAGGACAAAGAGGTTGCATGAATGACATAGTCTCTATTACAGTACTGCTGTGCATGTCTTTGAGTCCCATTCTAAGATCACTGTAACATACAGGGGTGACACAAACTACCAACATGGAAAAAAGGTGAACGAATGAACCAATAATGTACAAAATGATCAGAACCAACTGCAAATCACTGACTCTGTACAGCTGTTTCTTTGAATTGAAAAGTACAGACTGAAAGATCATCTTTTGTGTGTGTGTGAGTGTGTGTGTTTTTGTGAGTCATTTAAGCAGGTCTGGGGGCTCCTATTTTATCTCCACTATGACTGAGGGTCAGGATATTTCATATTACCTAGTGTGTCAGTCAGTTTTATAGACACAAAAAGGCATATTGATAAATTTCATTTCTAAAGTTCCTCATTGGCATGTTCAAGAAACCAGTTTGAGATGATTTGAGTTACATCCTGACGTGTTATGCTGCTAGAAGCAGCCATCAGAAGACGGGTGCACTGTCATCATAAAAGGATGGACATGGTTAGCAACACTCAGGTAGGCTGTGGTGTTTAAATAATGCTTGCTTGGTACTAAGAAGCCCAAAGTGTGCTGAGAAAATATCCCCCACACCATTACACCGGCAGCAGCGTGAAGCATTGATACAAAGCCGGATGGATCTACACTTTCATCACAGTGTTCTTGACAAATTCTGACCCTACCATCCAGATATCGCCTGGTCTGAGATTCATCACACTTCATCATTCTCCAGTCTCATATTGTCTAATTTTGGTGAGCCTGTGCAAATTTTAGGGCAGTGTGGGGAAATCCCAGTAGGTCAGCAGTTTCTGAAATACTCAGACCAGCCCAGCTAACACCAACAACCACGCCATCTTCAGAGTCACTTAAATCACCTTTCCCCCACATTCTGTTGTTCAGGTTGAACTTCAGCATATTCCATTGACTACATGTAAGCGTGCCTAAAAGCACTGAGTTGCACCCCTGTGATCGGCTAGTGAGAAATTTGCATCAACAACAAGTTTAACTGTTAACAGACACAAATCTGGTTTTCTTATTGTTTCTCTGCACAGTGAATAATGACTAAAGTTCACTTTAAATCTAAGATTGATGCAGAAGAGGGGAAAGTGGGGAAAACATGTGGTCAGAATTTAAGGCTTCTAAAGTTCTTTTAATAAATTTAAAAAATGAAGGTAATGTCATTTTAAGAATTTTAAATGAGGTAATTGACTCGACAATGATTTTATATCTTAATGTGTGTGGAGAGATTCTAAAGTGCACAAATATGAATAGTACTAATACAAATAAAAGTCGTATTTTGGCATCAGAAACTATTATGCTTTATACACACTTTAGAAATCGGGTCTTTGCCATTCTAAAAAAAAAAATAACATAGTTAATATTTAAAATTTCAAAGATTAATGATGTTTTTTCATGCTCCTCATTTCAGTATTTAGTTTAAATTTGAATGTAGGATGTGTTTGGGGCTTTTATGCAAAAAAGCGTAAAGCATTCACTTAAATATTATGAATGAATAAAATCATTATCTCGGAAATTCACTGAAAACTTTTAATTTAAAAAAGCTGCTACTTTTTTATTTATTTTAAGTTAGAATCTTAGTTGAATAAACGACTTTTAGTTTATAAGCGTGTGTGACCCAGAGGCGGAAATGCAACACGGAAGGTTTTCAAAGGTGCACAGGGAACGAAAGGACGGGACAGTTGATACGGAAGAAGGAGTGTTGTGTTTTCAGTCCAGCTGGACCCAGCTTAACCCCGCACTGGGGTTCAAAATGCGCTGCGGAGTTTCGGACACAGCAGGCGGAGAGTTCGTGTGAACAAACATGGAGGCGAGATTCGGCAGCGAAGTGGCGTCGATTGTGGAAGTGGCCATCCAGGCGACTCTGTCTGTCTTCAGGGATGTGTTGGCGAAAGAGGCGCCAAACACGGAGTGGGAAGAGGCGAGGATGGGCGAGATCCAAGAGATAGAGAAGTGTCTGGTGGTGCAGATCCACAAAGTGTTCACGGAGTTCTCCTCAGAGCTATTCGAGGAGAACGAGGCTCTGCGGGCCAAAGTGGAGCAGCTAGAGGACGTGCTCCAGAGGAAAGCCGGGCAGCTCGAGCAGGAGCTGGAGGCCAGAGTGGGGCAGCTGGGCAGAGACATGGAGCAGCTGGAGAAGGAGCTGAAGACCATCAGCGAGGGCCCGACTCACGTCCTGCTGCAAGACGGCTCAGTGATGGGTGAGAAGCGGTCACATATCAGCTAATCGATCAATTATTCTGATCGTGACTGGTTTCAGAAGGATCATCTTTGAGCTGGGGACGTTTGAAGCAGGGGGGGTAATTTTCTCTAATTCACCCGGGAAGTTCAGATCACATCAAGCGCCAGATATATGACTATATACACGCTACACATTCTCTTTTTTATTTTTCATATTTCGTTTTTCCATATGGGGGGAACAAAAAATATTGGGGTGGCACACCAGAAACATAATTTCCAGTGTTAGTTTGCTGTTGTCAAATATAGGTTAAGAATATGGCAAAAAAAAAAAAAGAGAGAAAGAAAAGAATTGTAGCCCTAGTTCATTTCCTGCTACAAAGTTGATGTCGCTGAAAATGGGTACATATGATTAAAGTTTTCAGAGGGCCAGTTTTGACCCCACATGCTGTTAGTTTAGCACATGGGCTTCAAACTGGGCCTCCAGGCAGAGTCCCTTTTTTAATTAATTGGTGTGCTGATTAATTGTGCAATATGCAGCAAAATGGCAATTTATAATAAGCCAAGTGATTCGGTTTGTAAAAGCAAATCACGTGTGCATCTGATCAGTTCAGACACAGTTTTAGTAGCGAGTCTTTATTCTGTCTCCTTAATTGTGTTTATTTATCTCAGGATTATAATCTTGACTGTTTATTTATGCTGTTACTGAATTTAAAACCATGTCTCTTCCCTTTGAACTCTAATTTGATTTACCGTACATGTAAAGAAAAATATGGTTGGAAAAAGGGAATTTTGGAGGGGGACACCAGCTAATCATATAGATAGATATTTAATTTAAAGCTCATCTACAAGGGCAGCTGTTGGTCGCTGATGTGGAAACCTTTTTGTAACCATAACTTCTTCTAGATCGAACCTCTTGAGCAAGTCATCTCAGCTCGAGTTCAACTAAATAACAAATGAATTTGAGTTTTTGGGATGATGATGATAAACATGTTAATGGTAATGTCGATTATCATGTTTCACAGAAGAAGAAGCCAAGTAGCCAAAATCATTGACAATAAAATTCAATGAGTCGCCCAGTGCAGCTCCACTCAGGCAGTGAATTCATTAAATAACAATGTGTAACTTTGTCTTTAAATGCAGGAGGTTCTGTGCTGTCAGTGTCCACCAGTCCCGATGTCCCAGAATCGGCTGCAGAAGAATCAAATTTGGACCCACTGCCCGTTTCTGCAGGAGCTGCTGAAGTCGTCCCCACCTCCACGGCTGCATCGGTGACCGTTCCCAAACCTGCGGTCGCCCCCATGGTGTTTGTGGGCAGAGTCAGCTCCGCTCCCACGGTGCTGTTGGTTGGTGCCAGCCAAGTCATAGCGCAGTCATCGGCCGTCTCAGAAACGACGGGAGCTGCAGCAATCGTGCTCAAACCAGCGGCCTCGCCGGGCTCTACACCTCAAGATGTCCCCAGTCCCGACTCCAGTACTCTCAGTGGTCTCGACTCGACACAGGAGAAGGTCGGATGTTTGTCTTTGACACATTCATGTCTCTATTTGGAAAACCGTAGATACTGAAGTTTTTCACAGATTCAGCATGTTAGGATGTTTTAGTTGAGATGCTTAGAAAGCCTTTTCATGCAAACTCAGATTTATTCTGTTGTGTCACAGCAGTCTTTGGAAGGAGGAGCTTCTGGGAGGACAAGAAGAACGAGAAGAGCACCTGCTAATAGTGAAACAGGTACTGGTGTTGCTTTCAGATGTGACTGTAAACATGTTGATTTGAGATCTGGGAGGGGGCTGTGTTGGTGGAAATGGATAATAATCACCTGTACGATCTGTACATTTTCGCCTTAATTTCCAGTTTCCGTTGACAACGGCAGCGAGGAGAAACAAAGCAAGTCGGCTGAAGAGCCAGGCAGACGGCTGAGAAAGACGGATTTGCAGACAGCGAGGCGGTTCTTCTGTGAGCACTGCGACCTCGGTTTTCACTGGAAAGGCGAACTGAAGAAGCACATGAAGGTCCACAAGAAGCCTTTTCCTTGCGATCAGTGTGGAAGGAGTTTCCTAGAAAAGGCATCTCTGGAAAATCACGTTTTGCGCCACGAGGCAACTAAAGCTCCGCTGCCCTTCCCGTGCCCTCAGTGTAAACGATCATACAGGAAAGAGGAGTCGCTTCAGAACCACCTCAAGCGTCACCAGCGGTCGAAGCCTCCGAAGCCATTCTCCTGCGATCAGTGCGGGAAAACGTTCAGAATCAAGCAGTCTCTGGAAAACCACCTGTTACGCCACGAGAAATGGAAGCAGCTGCTGAAGTGCCAGCTCTGCGAGAAGACCTGCAAGACGTCGGTTCAGCTCAAGTGTCACATGGCCGTGCACTCGGAAGAAAGGCCCTTCAGCTGCATGACATGCGGGAAGGAGTTCAAGAGCAAAGACACGCTTCGCTTCCACCAGATGGTTCACACAAACACCAAAAAGTATAAATGCACAATGTGTGAGGAGACCTTCAAATATGCCCACTCGTTGACTGTGCATAAGAGGAAGCACACAGGCGACAGTCCCTTCGTGTGCACCGTGTGCAACAGGTCATACAGGACCGGCACGGCTCTGAAAAGACACAGTGTGGTCCACACGGGAGAGAAGCCCTTCACCTGTCACATATGTGGAGCGAGGTTCAGCTTGAATAACAACCTGAAAAGGCATCTTCGCATCCACACGGGAGAGAAACCATTCAGCTGCCAGGAGTGTGGCAAGAGCTTCTCAGACAACAACAAGCTCAAGTCCCACATGCTCATCCACGGCGCCAGAAAGCCGTTCATGTGCGATCTGTGTGGAAAGACCTTCCTCTTCAACTGCAGGCTGCAGATACATCAGAGGTACGTGCACGCCGACAGGAGCGAGCAGTCGGACGGCACGCAGAATTTCTTCCAGACTCGACGGCAGAACAAGTCGCTGGTTAAACCGTACAGCTGCAAAATATGCCTGAAAGGTTTCAGCGCCGCATGCTCGCTGAAACTTCATGAAAAAGGCCACAGCGAGCACAAAGAGTTCAACTGCGGCATCTGTGGGAAGTCCTTCCACAACAAATACTCTTTCAGCTATCATCAGCGGAGCCACACGGGCGAGAAGCCGTTCGTTTGCGACGTGTGCGGGAAGAGGTTTTTCCACGCTGCGAGTCTGAAGCAGCACGAGCGTATTCACACGGGTGAGAAGCCGTACAAATGTGACCAGTGCGGCAAGGCCTTCAGAACGGACGGAAACTTCTACAGACACATGCGGATCCACACGGGGGAGAAGCCGTTCGAGTGCATGTTCTGTCAGAGGAAGTTCCACCAGTCCAATCAGCTCAAGTCCCACCTGCAGATCCACACAGGGCAGAAGCTCTACTCCTGCCAGCTGTGTGGCAGAGGCTTCTCTGATTCACGGCAGCTCAAGAAGCACAGCTGTGACGGGTCGTAGGTGACGTGGGGCTGCTATCACCTGATAGCAAGTAGGACTAATAACTGAAATGGAGGCATTAGTTACCTGTGGCCCACTGCCTTTTTGCTTACGATTTTGCTTTGCTGAACAAAGCTGTTTTCATTCATGAAGTCCAGAGAATCAGGCGAGGCATCATCTGAAGTTTCTCTTTTCCACGTGCAGCACTGAGCAGGAAATTATTTGCCTCGCTTTTCTAGAAACTCGCAGTTTAGTGAAGTGGAGGGTGCCCCCTGGGCAGGGCATCCCACCGGCCGGACACCTCATCTCCATTCACTCACTGTGAATTCACTGGGCAATTGTCTGCTCTTCTCTCACATGCACCCCATCACACATCATGTGGACTTTATACCACACAGACTGCATCAAGCACCTCCATCAGTTAACCTCTTCTTCAACCACCTGGTCGTTGCTTTTGGTTTGAGGTAGGGTTGGAGTTTGGTACTTTATCACAGAAAAGCTGTGTTAAAATGTAAGAGACTCGATATCAAACATAACATCTGTATGCTTGTGCAGCTTAACCCTAATCCTTCTGCTAAAGAACTCTGTGGTGACTTTGGTGGTTTTTAAAAGTGCTCTCTCTATGAATTCTTGTTTAAAACCTTCTAACATTAACTAGAACTATCGACAAAATGTAAAAAAACAGCTGTTATGACTTCATGTCTGAAACATCTGAGTACTGTGTTAAAGAGGGATCAGCTGGGGCTCTACTTTTGTGTAGTGCGAATTCATACCACGAGCTGATGCAGCGACTAAACCAGGCAAATCATTAAGAGGCAGTGACAGCCTTGAAAGTGCAAAGATTCTTGAGGAAAATGTGAAATATCAAAAGTTAAAAGAGGAGCAGCTCACATCTGAAAACGTGGTGAGACAGTGCCCCCTGGAGGTTGGTTACAATTTGCATATGGGTATAACAAAAAGTACCTTGAAGAGGTACTGATCTTGGCCTTGGTTAATAGAGTAGACAATTGAATGTTGCTGTTCTTTCTAAATGGTGCCAGAAATATTAATCATCTAAACTGACTTTATATTTTATTAATTTAATGCCGGTTAACTGTTGGGTCTCACACGGCACCGTATTTCAGCACCCCTCGATGTCTCTCTGTGACTGGAAGATGGATGACAGCCCCGCTAATCAGCACAGTGCTGTATGACTTTGTACTACAGGAACGGTTATATGTTGTATGTGTTGTGTCAGATCAAACTCTGTTTGACTGGAGCGATGCATAAGCACATTCTGCACAGGCATGAAAGAAGCAAAAACAGTACTTCTACAAGGAAGTTTCACAGCCCCCTTTGGCTGAATCTGGGCTTTTATTTTGAAGCTGCATTTATTGACTCGCCTGTCAAATCTATTTAAAAAAAAATTGCTACAAAGAGTTTCACAAGCTCGGTGTTTGCTCAACAGTTCAAGCCAGAGTCTGTTTTCTGTCCACCAGACAGCTCTGAGTTGATTCAAAATGGAAACAGTAACCCTAGATATAACTCACAAGTATGCTTAGCTACATATTTTGCTACAGTAATGAGTAAACACATGTGGCTGCCAGTGTACAGCTGTTGATTGGCTCTTTGGATCTCTGGCTTTTGCAAAATCCTCCCACTGAGTTTTACACAGTGCAAGGTGTCACACATTTCAGTGGTATTTAAAGAATGTGTTAATGGGTTCAAATGTCACTTTAATGCAAATCCAAGATTTGTAAGATTAATGTTTATCTCCATCCATCAAATTAGTTGACCAGTCGTCTTCTGTTTTTTTGCTTGTTGCTTGCTGTTATTTCAACAGCAAAGAAATCTTTGTTAGAAATAACTTTCAACAAAACTTGACTAGAGATTTAATGTAACATCAGACACTGATGTAGATAAATGTCCTTGTGTTTGCTGATACCAGCTGATACGGATTTGTGCATTTGTCCTTGATGTGGGAAAAGTGGGTGTGGAAAAACAGCTAAAGCACTGGCACCTCTCCCCCATTAGATGTTAGAGTTAAGGGACTGATTAAACATGATTTAATAGCTGTCAACACGATTTCAGCTTTTTTTTATCAGTAGAGGTTAGCAGCATTGTTGTGGCATTTATGTTTTGTATTATTATTTTGTATCTTTAACCCATCTGTTTAAAAACCTGCCATAACATGAAAGTTACTTGTATGAAACCTAAAATTGGAGATATTAAGGTAGATACATCTTCAAATGGTCTGAAGGTAATGTAGGCGTTCTTGCCAGTTGAAACTGAAGTGAAAATTTGGGCATTTTAATTGATTTTTCTTTTTTTCTTTTTTTTTTTAAAGATTTTTTAAACTTGTAATTTATGTTTTCTGAATTCCCCAAAATCCCAGTGAAAGATGTAATTATTTTTAAAATAGAAGTCGAAGTGTAAACTGACTTTCTAATAACTTTATATTTCAGTTCTCTGAGATATGTGTCTATTTTTCTCGCTGGAAATTGCAATTAAATAACATTTGCAGTCAAAGCCACTTGTATGAGTTTTATTTTGAAATTTCTACAGTTGGACTACTTCCATTTCCTGAATGAATGGCGCTAGCACAGCGGATAGTTCTCTGCGCTTGTAACAACGACTAGTTTTTATCCGCAGCGGGAAAATGTCAGAAAACTTGGTGTTTTATTCAGAAACAAAGTGTATCATGGAGACTGTTATCCGGGTTGCTGTCGATGTTATTGGAAAGTCCAGAGTAGAAAGCGACGCAGAGGAACAGACTATGAACCGTAAGGTGAGTCAGCGGTTAGTGTTTTTATGAGAGCCGGTTTATTATCACCGCACACCAGATACGTTAATAATTGCGCCAGAGACGCTGTGCTCGGGTGAGAGTGGACGGATGGAGTAAAATCACGATGAAGGGCAACGACGCCAAGCAAAACAAAGATGGCGGACGTTCGTCAAGCTGAAGCTAGCTTAAAAAAAACCCCTCAAAGTTTAATTTTTTTTTTTAAATAAAGGGAATGTTATCGTAATACTACAGGAACTGGATTATAATACTAGGTTTTAACTTTTGCGTTTACTTTGTTCAAATATTTCCAGTGCTGCGCAGTTAGCTTCAGCTTCCGGCAGTTTTTAAAACAAAATTGTAGTGATTAAACAATGATGTGCTGCGATAATTCTCGCTTTGCTTTCAAGATTCACTTATCACGCAGTCAGTGATAAGTAGTGAAGTAATTGTGATTTTCATCATAACGCTTCATACAAGCTCTACTGATGGCGGTAAATGTATCTGATGTTGTGTTTACACTGATAACATGTGCATTGGTTTAGTCCCTAAATAAACTTTATTTCTTCTGGGTTTTAACCCTCACAGCTGGATTTTGACAGCACTGTGGAAATGTTAGCATGTGAGGCAACAAGAAAGATCAGCATCGTTTTCTCCCAGCTGTCTTTGCTGCTGCTGGCTGAAAACAAGACTCTGAAGGCCAAAGTGGGACAGCTGGAGAGTGAGCTGAAGACCGTGACTGAAAGCTTTGAAAATGCCAGAGTGTGGAGGGAGAACGTCCTGAATGGCTGCCCGGTCCTGTTTAAGCAGAGCGGGCAGGTCTTTACCCTGAAGCCACTGGGGAAGTTAAAAATAAGGACAGATAAAGTAGCAGAGGGAGGCAGCGGCTCTTCACCAGCTCCTGCTGGAATTCAAAGAGTCGGTCAAACATGTCCTCCTGCTTCTGTAGCTGCTCCTGGTGTCCTGGGTTTCACAGGACCAGCACTTCCTGCTGCTGCTGCTGCACGAGGGAAAAGAGTCAACCAGACATCTTCCCATGCTGATGCTGCTCTGCAGAGTGTCTCCACATCATCTCCTGCTCCTGCTGCTGAAGTGGATGGTGGACACAATGCTGGTAAATTTCCATGAAAGGTCCCAGATGATGAAAATGTAGGTCCTTTCTTTTTAGTGGTACATCCAATTCTGCTCTTCAGACTCGACCCAGCATGCTGCAGGTATCTCTCCTAGAAACACAGAGGGCGGCTGCTGTCACCCTGCAGCAAAGGTCACAAAAAATTTCCCAGATTTAAATATTCTAGCAAAGTAAGTTGGGACATTATCTTCAGTCAGATAGATAGCTTTTATTTTATTTTTAGCTTGTTCTTTATTTTGTAGCTTTGACACTGTGTGAAACAGACCAGTGGTGGATCGGAGCTTTGCCTTTAACTTGCTGAACAGGTGCTTTGATAAAGTAGTCTTATCAATGTTGATTACAGTAACAAGTGCTGCTTTCAGTAAAAGGCCTCACTGTCTCATCACAGCTTTAAATGGTCCTGAATGCATTTCACAGTCCACACACATCTATTTTAGTCACAAATCACTGTGAAATGCCTGCGCTGCAGAGTCCTGCACCATAGCTGCAGATTTCCTGCTGTGCTTTCAACTGCACCAAGAAAAGCCTCGTTATTTTATTTTGAAAACATGATAGTGAAGCAAGAAAGAAATTACCTGCTAATAGCCAGTTTGTTTCACAGTTGACATTCTGAAAGCTGATCGGTGGATCCATTTGTTGATGAGATACATTGGGCCGCCCACTGTGTCAAATCCTGCTTCAAGATGTAAATACGCACTCTGAAAATCTTACTACTCTCGTCAACTGTCAGCTAGACGGGCTTGCAGCTTTGGCAGCCGGCTAGAATTTCCTCCACTTGTGATCATGCAAAGAGATAACGAGGCAAGCAAACAAGAATGTCCTCAAAAATAATTCATACTTAATTCAAGTTCCCACAGGATATCTGATGAACAGTTATAGTAAAACACAGTTAAAAACACGTGGAAGCCGCACCTAGTAAGAAGAGACGATTTCACACCAGCACAAATTAAGTTTGAGAGGAAAAAAAAATTTGCAACATGCAGCTGATTTCAGCCGTGTTTAATCTTTCTTTGTTTTCATTCTGTATAGATTCTTCAGGTTCAGAAATTGGAGAGGCGATGGAAGTGGTGATGGAAGCAGTTTCTTTACCAGACAATGGACTGGGTGAGAATTTAAGTGGTTAATATAGAAATTATTTACAGTAAAACAAACTAACAAAGACTCTGATCATGTGTGACTTCAGATTTTAAATTAGAAAATAACCGGAAACATGACAAATTGGTCCTGGGTGAGGATTCACACAAAGAGCAGATCAGATCAGATCAATCTTCAGACATCAGCTATGTTGAGTATAAAAAGGTCCAGTGTACCCTGCATGGATCAGAATATGAAGGTAAATTTATAAATTATTCTCATTATTAAAGTCAGACAGGAGGATTATCCAGAGTCTGCTCACTGGCTAACAAATCAATCACGAGTGTCTCGCCGTGATGATTTCACGTGTAAGAAGTGATGATAAATGAGCTTCTTCTCTTGCTTCATATGTGTAAACTTTGATCTTTCCTTCTGTATAGACGCCGCAGCAGATTATACCTCCGCGGACTCAGCTGAGCCCGAATACACTGAGAGCCAAAAGCGTCTGGAAGCAGAGGTTTTGAAGAAAGGCAGAGTGTTTGTGTGTGACATCTGTAACAAGACTTTTAACCGGCTCTTCCACCTCATGAAACACATGAACATCCACAAAGAGCAGCGGCCTTTCACCTGCGACCAGTGCCCGAGAAAGTTCAGGAACGCAGCGACTTTTGAGTACCACCTGCTCCGACACGAAGAGAAGAAGTACGCCAGCTACGAGTGCGAGCTCTGCCAGAAGACGTTCAAAACAAAAATGGGGCTGAAGACGCATCAGGTGGTACACACGGATGAAAGGCCGTTCGCCTGCTCCACCTGCGGGAAGGGCTTCAAGACCAAATACAGCCTGAAGTCCCACCAGCTCGTGCACACGGTTGAGAAGCCGCACAAATGCTCAGAGTGCGGAGAGAGCTTCAAATACGCCTTCACCCTTCAGTGCCACCGAAGCATCCACACTGGAGAGCACCCGTACAAATGCACGGTGTGCGGCAAGGTTTTTATAAAGAGACGATCGCTCAGGACGCACCAGGCGGTCCACAGAGGGAAGATGTTTACCTGCGAGATGTGCGGTGCTGGCTTCACCCTGCCTCAGAACTTGAAG
Source organism: Etia nguti (assembly GCA_015106755.1). NCBI lineage: Eukaryota > Metazoa > Chordata > Actinopteri > Cichliformes > Cichlidae > Etia > Etia nguti. The sequence goes on along the minus strand of VUQG01000906.1, from coordinate 39,464 downwards.
AGACACATGCACATCCACACGGGCGAGAGGCCGTTCAAATGTAAGGTGTGCGGGAAGGGTTTCATTCAGGCCAACAAGCTGAAAGTGCACATGCTCCTTCACGGAGCTTCAAAGCCGTACATGTGCGACCTGTGCGGGAAGACATTTCTGTACAACTGCCATCTGAGGAGACACCAGAGCGTAACTCACGACGAGAAGCACGGGCAGGTCATGAGGAGACGGTCACGGGAGCGGGGCGGGCGCAGAGTAATCTACCGGCAGGATAGGACGATAGTGGATGTGACGCCGTTCAGCTGCGACACCTGTCACAAGGGCTTTGACACTGCATGTTCCCTGAAAAAGCACGAGCTAATCCACACGGGTCACATGCAGTACCGCTGCGACACGTGCGGGAAGTCCTTCTTCTACAAAGCCACTTATGACTACCACCAGCGGGTCCACTCGGGAGAGAAGCCCTTCGGGTGTGACGTGTGCGGGAAGAGGTTCATCATCCGTCAGGCGCTCAAGATCCACAAGCTGCAGCACTCTGGAGAAAAGCCGCACAAATGCGAGCAGTGCGGCAAGGCCTTCCGCATGTACACGAACTACCAGAGACATCAGCTGATCCACACCGGAGAGAAGCCGTACGAGTGCGAGGTCTGCGGCGTGAGGTTCAGGCAGCTCGGGCACGTCAAGTTTCACATGCAGACCCACACGGGGGAAAGACCGTACTCCTGCAGCAGCTGTGGACTTGGATTCTCAGACTCAAGGCTCCTGAAGAAACACAGGTGCAGTGAGAAATTCCAGAAAATTTTGGGGAACGCACTCACGGCGTCCTGATGGTGACGACTCGAGCAAACCAGTCATTGTCCACGGAGCCAGATGAGTGATGCATTCTGGGAGTGTTGCTAAAGGCTAGGAAATTAATCAGATTTGTATTTTCTTCCAATGATTGTAATATAGTTGGCAGTCTTTTAGTGATCTCTTAGCATGACTTAAAATATGAAAACTGTGTATTTATACATTATATATTTATACTTTCACCTGGTTTAAAATTTCAGTTTTCCTACAGTATTGAATAAATTGGTCAAAACAACAAAAATCTCACATTTGACATTTTTTTTTATTTGAAATTAAAAACAGTCTGATCAGAAGCACAGACCACCGCTTCTTACCTGTGTTTGCTTAATATAGCTTGATAACATGAAGTTATATACATTTTTTACAGCTCTGTTAACTTCAGACTATGAATACCCTGACTTTTTAAGGGTCATTTTAACGTTTAACGTCTCTGCTGACCGTGGAACTGTAAGTGTTGTAGTTACTCACTTTAGCCAATGGGGGGAGGTTCAATACAAACGCGATGCCATACTGTTTCCGTTAAGGCTTTTCGCAATAAAATCAAACATGGTATACGGTATATTGAACAAATAGGATGGATACATTTTTGTGACTTTATTTTCATCCAAATAACACAGTTCCCTGCAATAATTTTAGTCCAAATATTGCCAGTCATTAAATTTTGTGTAGCACGTTTCTTGCAAGTTAATGCAGTTAAAGCTGACAATATAAGATAAGACAAAATAAATGATATACAGTGATTAGCATTTAAGATAAACTGAAAAGACAAATTAGAAACTGTTGTGATTTTATTCTGAAAAGTATGAACTAGGAAACAGTACATGGTTTCGCGTTGTGAATGATCGGCATGAGGTTTTTTTTCACCATAACAACAACAACAGTGCGGCAGAGCAGAAGTTTCATGACGCATTTGTAGATGCGAAATAAACATCACAATCAGTCAGCATGGCGGACCTGGAGCCGCAGGTTTGCGCCATTTTGGAGATAATGGTGAACGCGGCGGTGTCAGAGATGAACAAAGTTATGGGCGCCTCGGATCTTCTGCGTCCACAAGAGACATCTTGTGCGGCCGAAGACAAGCACGGGTCCCCGGAGGATAAGGTACACGAGTCGGTGGTGGTTTACGGTCGTCAGGTATCCGGGCCGGTACCGGTTCTGGTCCACGCATTGGTCCCGGTTTCTCGCTCCTCTCCCGAGCTGACGCTTCCTCCAGCTGTCGTCCCGACAACCGTCCGAGCATAGAAATAGAAGAGCTAGCTGTTAGCTCCGGTTAGCTGCGAAAGAGCAGCAGGGTGCCACGCTGTCCTGCTGTATGGAGCATGTGTTTAGGCTAAACTTCGTATGAATATGAGGGGCTGGTACACGAAGTCTGGAAGAATCTACCTCTGGGCGCCATTTTGGGTTGGGCAGCAGGCCCGGGCTTATCTATCTATTGTATGTCTAGAAGCGCCTCAGCTACAGGTTTCCACAGAGCCCAGGATCGATCTGTCAGCTGATATCTGATCAATAACACACTCTTCTGTGGTCATAATGACGGCCACAGAGTGTTATCCTGTTGTGTGGTTTTTGGTTATTTCCCTGTATACTTGTGATACCGGGATCTCATTGGCTGATCAATATATCACATCAGTGTTACACCTGATTTTTCAGGTCAGGACTCTGGACCTTTCAATTATTACGCTTTTCTGAGTTTAAAGGAAAAGTTTTACCCATCTTGCAGCGTGACAAAGTGCAATGTTCTCTTCACTTCATTGCATTACTGAACAACGCTGTCTCAGATTTTCAGATTATCTATCAACTTGGAATATTTATTGAACCTTCCAGAATGAGTTTAAATCATTTCTGCTAATAATAATTCAGAAAACCAGGTTCATTATTTGACGGTGCCCTGTGCTCTTCCCATCAGATGATCCAGTTGAGCGTCTTCATGTCGTCTCTGGCTCAAGAAGCTGTGGAGAAGATCTGCCAGCTCTTCCATGAATGTTCCTCTGCGCTGCGGCTAGAAGTACACAACTTCTGTGCTTTAATATATCCGTCCACTATAACAGTCGAGCAACAAATCCTAAAGTAGTCCTTGTTTTGTAGGTGACGCAGGGTGTGGCAGAGATCGAGGATCTGAAGAGGAGGCTGGAGGTCGCGGAGACGGAGTTGAAGCTGGCGCTCGAGGGCAGCGGAGGTCAGAAGGTAGTGGAGGAGCTGACGGAGGGAGTCAGCGGGCAGAAGGAGGGGAGGGCAGACGTTGAGGTTGTTCAGCTCGACCAACGCTCAGGGAGGAAGAGTCGCAGAAGTGAGGACTTCTTCCTTTTGAAGACATTAGTTAGCTTTTTTATTCTGGAAGTTTTTAGGGAAAATGTTTTAACTCCAACTGTTTTAACTCAAAATGTTTGGAAAATCAGCTACGCTGTTGATGTTTTAAAACTCAAATTTCATGACTGAAAGCAAAAGAAAATATTTTTTTAACCTTTTCCCCCCGATGCCATTTCTCTTGCCGTCTCCACTCTCTCCCTGTTGTATTGACAAAGCAGAAGTGACCACGAACTGGTTCTGATATTTGTTTTTTGTTCGGTGTAGGTGTGGTTAGCGGTGACGCTGGAGTGAAGAGATCGCCCATAATTCATCTGTGGAAAGGCAGAACATATGATGTAAAGTCTTGCGTTGTCCCGCCTCTTCTTCCCATCTCATCTTCGCATCACTTGAACATGTTTATTCATTATTTCCAAATCGCATACATTTCTCAGAAAATCTGACCAATTTAAAAATAAAGCAGTGCTGAACACAGGCTTTCCACGAGATTTCAGAGCCTAGGGGGAGGGATCCTTTTCTGCCTACCTAAATTTGTCCTTATCCTTTCTTCTGGTCAGGACAGCATCCAGCCTGTTATAATAAAAGAAGAAGGGTTTGAGTGCTTAGCTGACCGGATGACTTCTGACTCTGGTCAGTACAGAGATGAGTTCTGGCAAGATGAGGATGACCCCGACTACCAGGTTGGCTTCATTAATATGTCTTTATTTATTTCTTTATTCACTTTGCAGCTGTTAATATTTTATTGCATGTGCTTTTGAAAATGTCCATCTTTTAAATATGCTTTTAGATACACTCATAATTCAGATTGCATTAAGTTTTTATTTTATTGTACTGTATTAAGAGATCAGTCCAATTTAATGTCAGCTGATGAACATTTTAGACAGAGCTGGGGTTTTTTGGCATGTTTCTTCACTTATACTAACGCCCTTTTATTTAAATAAGACTTTATGATATCCAGAAACCTTCCAAGCACTGGAGACAATTAGTTAATTCACTGCAATATTCATCGCCCATAAAATTGAATGAATTAAGGTAACATTTGATGAGCTAAACCTGGCAATCAAAATTAAAAAAATGTAAATGAATAAACATTTAATCATCCTTTTTTTCTGTCAGGCAGAACCAGACGATCCAGATGATGCTGACCCAGGATACGCCACCAGATCCAAGCGTGTTGTAAAGGGAAAGTCCCACCAAGCTCAAGCAAAGAAGGAGAGTCAGAAGGAGCAGCCTCTGAGCTGCAAACACTGCCGGAAAACCTTCACCAAGCTGCTGCAGCTCAAAGCCCACCAGGCCGTCCACGGGGCGAGCGCGGAAAAGCCCTTCCAGTGTTCTCAGTGTGGCCGAGGCTTTGCGTTCCAGCGAAGCCTCAGTGCTCACATGTTACTGCACACAGGTGAGCTCCAGCTTTATCCTTCATACTAAAGCAGGGACAGTCTGTACGACTTACCCGTGCACACTTTGAAGGCCGATTTGTTGGTGAAATTGGAGCAGAAAGAATCCACAAGCTGACTGACATCTATCACTAACATCACAGTATCACTAGCACACCCTTATTTCTTAGTGAAATTATGTATTGTTAAGTTAAACTAATATTGGCTAGTTTACAGAATCAAGAAAATCTTGGGCAGACAACAAAACAGCCGACATTTAACTGGACTAGCCAGGCTAGACAGCTAATTCATATTAGCTGTCTGGCTAATTTGAATCAGTCTTGACTTTTGTGGACTCCCACAGACGTTTAGTCATGCCTCATGTAAAGCACATCACTGTTTTTGGAAAATTGTTTCTTTACACTGATGACAATAATGAGACTCATTCAGTTAATCGCCCTAAAATTACAACTGCTAACTAAACGGCTGCAGAATTGTACCATAATTCTCGTTGTTTGTTGGTGAGCATGTTTTTGTTTTTCTACATACAGGTGAGAGGCCACACACCTGTGATGTTTGTGGGAAAGGTTTCACCCTGAAGCAGCTCCTGAGGAACCACCAGCGTCTCCACGCTGACGTGCGGCCTTATCGCTGCGAGCAGTGTGGTAAGAGCTTTTACCGGGCACACGGTCTGAAGATGCACCAGATGGTCCACACTGGGGAGCGTGCCTATAACTGCCAGTACTGCAACAAACGTTTCACAATACAAGGAAACCTGCAGCGCCACCTGCGCATACACACGGGCGAAAAGCCGTTCAGGTGCGAGACTTGCGGCAAAAGCTTCAACCAGGCCGACACTCTGAAAGGCCACCAGCGGATTCACACCGGCGAGCGTCCTTTCAGCTGCGACACCTGCGGCAAGCGCTTCATCCAGAAGAGCGCGCTGAAGATGCACCAGAAGACCTCCCACGTAGACGAGAAGTCGCTCGCCTGCGTCGCGTGCGGCACCACGGTGGCCTGCGTCGACTCGCTGCGCAAACACCTCCAGACGCACGCGGCGACTATACCGTGCACCTGCGTGCTCTGCGGCCAGCGGCTCAGCTCCATCACCGAACTGCGCTCGCACCAGCAGCATCACACGGTGGACCGGCCTCACAGCTGCGGGCTCTGCGGCAAGAGTTTCAAGTCGTCCAGTTACCTGAAGATTCACCTGAAAACACACAGCGGGGAGAAGCCGTTCTCCTGCGACATCTGCGGTCGCATGTTTACACAGCAAAGCAGCCTTAAGTCACATCAGGTGGGTTTGTTCTGATTGTTGCACAAGGTGAAACTCATTTATGCAAACCAGTCCTCAACATTACGACGGAGGCCTTAGGAGTCCGTAGGCGGGTCTGAAACCCAGACTCCAGCCTTTTAAGCTGTGATGTATAGTGTTCAGGTAGAGAGTAGTGCTTGATGATTTTGGCTTCCAGCTTTTTTGTATTAATTTATGCTAAACTTTCTCTCCAAAGCCCAAGACCAGTAGTAGTTCAACTAGAGCAAAGATGACTGTGTGGTCAACAAAATCTATCTGGAATAAGTTCAAGTCAGAAAATTGACTTGAAGCCTGCAGAGGGATCATTAACAGCTGCCTTTAAACATCTTTGATCTGGTCTGCTTTCAGCACAGCAGATCCAAGGCTCTAGTTAACTTATGGCTTTCCGTGACTCGTCGTAGCTAACGTGCCGGTCTCCCGAGGTGCAGGTTTGCTGCTTCCTGGGCTTCCTTTCGTCACCGTGTGCTATCTGCTCCCACAGTGGAACCTGCAGGCTGGCAGGGACCAGTGGTTGCCCCTTGCGAGATGGGTTCTGTGGTCAAAAACAACCATTCTTCTGGGTCTAAGTCCCCACCAGACAACTTCACCCACAACCACCTTATTTTTCCCTTCTCCCTTTGCTTTTCAGAGTTCATTAAATGTACATTTGGTGTTAAATAATTGAGATTACAGTAGTTATAAGAATAATTGGGATTATGGTTTGTCCCATACTCGAGCAGAGGGTGACCTGCAGCTACGTTAGAATAATGAAGCCTATTATTTATTAGTTATGATGAAGATAAAAATATTTCTTTTCTTAGTTTTTTGTAGAAAAAGAAATCATTGTGGTCCAGTAATAAAGGTGTGGTTAGAGGCACGGATTGAGACAAAGGCTACACCCCGAGTAACCCTGTAAAGTTACAGATGATTGTTAGGATTAAGCAATACCAACCTGGTCTGAGATTAACTTGATGTATATGTTTATGAGCACACTTTGTGTAGATGTGTCGCAGTTCCCCCTACTGCAGCAGCTGCAGCTGAACATGTCTGCTGCAGTGAAAGTAACCTTTGTGGGTTATTTTGTCAAGATTTAAACATGTTCTTTCAATGTTCTCTGCCAAAGGTGGTCCACACAGGAGAGAAACCTTTCAGCTGCGACACCTGCGGGAAATGCTTTAGCAACACCGGCAACTTGAACCGACACCAGCGCATCCACACGGGGGAGAAGCCGTTCAGCTGTGACACGTGTGGGCGGAGCTTCAACCAGGGCAACAGCCTGAAGGCGCACCAGCAGATTCACACCGGGGAGAAGCAGTTCATGTGCGACAAGTGCGGCAAGAGTTTCTCCTACCTGAGGAACCTGAAAGACCACAAGTGCTTCTATGTCTGAAGCTAATCTGTGAGGCGATGTCAGCTCCTGTAAGCTGGAGTCAGGTTAGCTGAAAGTAAGACTGGGACTGAGTTTGCACTGAAAGTGATTTTGGTGATTGTAAAGCTGGCTTTCCCAGATTTCTTCTGTCACTGCCAAGAAAGTGATGCAGTTAGATACGGTGTGGAGTTTATAATGGTGGGAAAACAATGTGAAGACTGTTACAGCATCTGTCTGTGAGAATAGCTGAAAAACTGCATTTCCAATGTTAAAACTGAACGGACGCAGAGTTTTAGCTCTTTATGTGAATGAATTTATAACAGAACTAAGAAAAGCCTGGGTCAAAATGATCTTCAGCTTCTTGCCTTTTCTCAACTTGATGGAACTGAAAAGCCAAAAGCAAATTTTTACCACCACAGTTGGTATTAACGAGTCACAGAAACAGCTGATCCTTATTAAAGATGAGGCGTTTTGCAGCTCTTGGATCGGTTTTAGCCTTTGGTAATGATTTCTTGTTATCACGAATCACTCGCAGATGGACTGTTCAGATGCTTCAGCTCAGTGTAACATTTCAAGCTCTTTGCCAGTGACACTGAAGTTTGGCTTTTCTTACCTAGCGGGTACATTTTGTATTGAAATGTGAGTATTTTCTGTCTGAATTTGTACCGACTCACCGATAGTGCTCGCGATGAAGTTGGGCTGTGTTTACGTTGCATCACGTGCAGCGCCACCACCACCACAGCACCTTTTCACACTTGTGAAAACAAGCAAGTTTCACTATGCATGAGCAACACATGCTCATGCTTTCAGAGGTAGCATGAACGGTTTTACTTTCCACAGTTACAGTTCTGTCAAAATAGGATCGCTATTGCATCAGCAGTCATTGATATTTGGCGCTGTGGCTCTGTTTGGGGTCTTCCCGTCCTTCCACACATATACATGGAAAGCCTAAAGGCAGTCAGTTCGACTCTGTGGCCTGGTAGAAACAATGCTGTGCTCAGTATAGCGGTAGTCTGGGGGCAGCTGTTACATTATATTCCTCATCTGGGCTGTATAATCTGTAAAAGTGGGATGTCTGATCTCGTTGTACGGCTGATATTTATAACGGTGCAACTCAAAGAGTGCTTTTCTGTCCTTTTTTTTTTTAAATTTTAAACATCATCTCAAATGATGACCGTTACTACGTAAATGCCTTGTATGCATACAAAGAACCGGTGTGCTGAGAACATAACATACTGAAAGTATTATTTTGTGAAAATACTTTATTTGTAGCTTCTCTTGTGGAGAGGATATTTATCTCAACCTTGTAACTGAGTTCAATTCATAAACAGTGAAATGTAAACATGCTTCTTTTTTGTCTTTCTTAATGATTAAAGAGCTTGAAATATGTTTGTTTTTGGTCAGAAAAACACTTTTACAGGAACACATGCATCACCTTCACAGCCTTATTGAAAGATATATTCAATTTAAAGTTTCTGTTGCCTTTGAACAAGAATAATTTCAAGTCAAGAGCAGAAATGCAAAGAAAATAAACAAAAAGCAAAGCAATTACAGGGTACAGAAGGATGTCATGTTGGGCTGAAAGCTGTGAAACGCTGAGCAGAATCAGCATTTCCAGAGTTGAGCCTCTTGTAGGAGTCATAATGCAATCATATAGTAACAGCAGGGGCGACAGAGTGAGCTCTTAGAGAGATCTACCCTCAGTAAGTGGTGAGTTTAATGAACAGGTGGGCTGATTTCTTAGCTTGTCTGTAGTCTGTCTGTCACAGATTACAGACAGACAATGGTAATTTTTTAAAGCCCAGTTCTCTGCTGTTCTGAGCTGGTTAGACTTTAAGTTTCATTTCCAGAAGGGTTTAAAAAAAAATCTTTTAAATACATCAGTGTTCCAGATTATCTTCCTCAAAGTTGAGCTCCCAAGATTTGTCAGTCAGGCTCCACCTGTTATTATCATGTAACAACTTCCACATTTTCAGAAGAAATGTGGAAGCTGAGGAGACAGAAGGAGTTCTTCCTCTTTAAGATGAATAAACACCTCGAAGCAATGAAGAGTCATCTCTGAGAGATGATTATTGTCTAATGCTAAGAGAAGATGTCTGAGATCCGTGTAGTAATTTTACCTTTGTGGTTTCTTTTAAGTTAATCTCTATTAAACCAAAAACGATCTGAGATAAATTCCAAACTGTTTCTTAGTCTTAAGTCATAATTATTAATATTCTCACACTGATCCAGTTTAACCGTTCATGAATAGATTTGTGTGTAACATATTGCAATTTTGATGTGGTATCCCACAAACAATTACAATACTTAGTAATTTACTAAGTCCATGTTCACGATGCTCTACTGGGCCGTGCTATAAATGTGCTGTAATCTAATCTGTTCATGAATAGATTTCATTTGTTCGGTTTTTTACACTGTCTGTCCTGGCAGGACGTCACAATGCAATGAGACTTACAAGAAAGCTGCAAATTGCACTGTTTGCTTCGTTATTGTTATGTTCACCTCTTCGCCAAGAGGTGGCGCTACAAACTAATATTATAGTTCAGATCCATCCGTGGAGCTCCTCGATGGCACTCATTTCTCCTCAGTATTGCAGAGTAGCTCCAAAGTTCATTTTCAGTTCTCTTTCGCCTTTTTGAAGGGAACTTTATTTTCAGTTATTTTCCTAAATGAGTGAAGAGGTGTCCTTACTGTTTAATTCTTCCACAAGTTTCCAGCATTTCATCTCTAACTTTTAGGTTTAATTGCAAAAGACTAGACAACACATTTGAACAGTTGAACCCTCTGGGAGAGCGGCAAGCGGGCTTCAATAGCTACATTATCAGGGTTTTGTTTGTTTTTTTAATTTCACAGACAAAAACATTCAGTCTATCGTGACTGCTCGTTAAAAACCGCTGTTTCTGTGAATTTACTGAGACAGACCAGTGTTTTTCCCTGGTTGGTGCTTTTCATTGTTTCATTGGTGCCTCCTTTTAAATCCATGTAAATGACGTCAGTGTGCACATTTAGCAGCTGGCTATGAGCTCCCTGCTGCACCGACTGTCTGATTGCATGGCTGGTTGAGCAGCCACCGGGCTGTACAGTAGGTCAGACTGGCTGTAATCCCTTCCAGATTACAGTCCAGGGTATCGTGGGAGGAAGTGTGGGGGATTGGCAGAGAAACAACTCGTTACAGCTGGCTTCCTGCCAAAGAGGAGATAAGGAGAGTCTGTTTGTGTTTCGCTTCTCACGTTTGGGTTCTTCTTCCTTTAAAAAAAAAAAAAAAGCCTTCAGGTTTAGGAAAATATTTTATTCATCAATGGTTATACGCTGATTAAAGGAGGCTGAATATTTTTCGTATCACACATAGTAGAAATCACACCTTCCAGTTTCACAGTTTTTAAAATATACTGATTAATGATCATTTGTTAATATTCTCTTTTTGTATTGAACAGTCTCTCAATACACCTCTAAGGACCAAATATTTATATTATAATATACACATTATATAATACATGTTATTACATGATATACATAATATATATTACAATGTGAATTTTAGGGTTTCTTTTAAAACAATAATCAAATTTAGTGAAACAATTTTCACTGAATTATAAGTGTATATTTGTACTCGGTATAAACGGGTCTTAGGTTTGCAAAGAAATTGCAAAGAAATCCACTGTTTAGCATTAAAGTTCAAAGAGAAAATTTGTACTTTCCTGATTCATTTATTTATTTTTAATCTTAGAAAAGTCTTCACCTGACTATGATGTTTGCAGATCACATTTCAGTGAGAGTAGGGAGCAGGTGGAAGAGAGTCTGGGGAGGTGGAGGTATGCTCTGAGGGGAGGAGGAATGAAAGTTGGTAGAAGCAGGACAGAACACATGTGTGTGACTGAGAGGGAGACAGGTGGAGAGTTGGAGATGCAAGGAGCACAGATATTGTAGAATGTTAAATGAGTTTAAATACCTGGAGTCAACCATCCGAAGCAATGAGCGATGCGCAAGAGAGGTGAACAAGAGGGTGGAGTGGGTGGAGACGAGTGTCAGGGGTGATTTGTGACAGAAGGATAGCAGCAAGAGTGGAAGAGGAGATGCTATGATGTGTGGTTTGGAGATGGTGGCACTGACAGGAGGTCGAGCTGGAGATGACACATATGAAAATGCTAATGTTTTATTGGGAGTGAGCGGGTCAGGATTAGGAAAGAGTACATCAGAGGGACAGCTCAGGCTGAGGGGTTTGAAACAAAGTTAGAGAGGTGAGGCTGAAATGGTTTGGACATGTGCAGAGGAGGGTTGGAGATTTATGGAACAAAGGATGTTGAAGATGGAGCTGCATCGCAGGAGGAAAAGAGGAAGACCTCAGAGGAGGTTTATAGATAATCCACTGTGACAACCCCTAAAGGAAGCAGCCGAAAGAAGAAAAAGAAGAAGAACATAAATCTTCACCTGCAGAAGGAATTCCTGCAAAGTGCTCCTGAAAGGACATCGTACCATGATCATATAAACACAGAGAAATTTAACCTTTAACCTTTGGGATCAAAAAGAAGACTGTATGACTCCAGAACTGTGCTTCTATCTTCTCCTTCTGTCTTTATCGGTTTGTTGCTTTAGACCCTAGACTCAAAATCTTGGGGGTTATTTACTGGTTTTTGGGTTAAGATAAGAAGTAGGTTAAAGGCTGGGAAACAACTGGGTTATGAGTGATGTTGTGATAGTCTTGATGCCCTCGGGGCGAGCATGAGTCACCGCCTGTATTGATCCCTGCTGACGTGCTCAGAGCAGCACAAATCACTAGCTGTTATCCACACACACAAACAAACCCATCACCCCACACAGAAACACATTCACCCACCACCACCGCCACCTTTTCCGTAGCCCATTAGATATATTGACAATTCCACATTCACTTTTGTTTTTGTCTTTTTTTGCTCTAATTGGTTTATGCACAGCTGACCGAGCAGTAACGCTAATGCTGCCTGTACACTCTGTGACATTGCGTTGAGTACAGGCTCTCCATGGAAATATGGACTGCTGCTCTGGTTGTTCTTTCCAGCATCGATTCGCGTGCAGTTGCAGCAGCAGGAGCAGCAGCTCTGCCTCTGTTCTCCGAGGGATGCCAGTGAATGTGCTTGTGTGCCGCTCACCTTTCCCTTACAGTATAAGGCCCTCAGTCTGCAGGGGCTCAGGTCTCTGAAGCGCTCAGTCTCAACCAGGAAGGAGCAGTGCTAAGGAAGGATGAGGCCCTGGGTTCGCTCCATCAGGTCCAGATCAGTCCAGGTAAGGTTTGTGTTTCTAATTCAAAATTTAAACACGTGACACCTTGGGAGATAAAGATAGTCTTAACTGTCTTAAATTAGAGTAATAACTAATGTAGTTTAATGCAGCAGTCCTAAGGAGAGTTCAGAAGAATGACAAATTACACCACACGCTTTAGTCAGCACTTCTCTTAGACAATTTAAGAAAACTCTCGATTAAAGTATGCAAACATCAACAAAAAAATAAAATCAAAATAGAAAAATAATCCCCTTAGTCCAATCCCATCCACACCCTCTACAAGACAAAGGTCATAGTAAAGATTACAGCGTTAAAGGAGAGAAAAGAGTACTCCCTTAAATAGCTTTACCAAAAACTGAACTTTACAACCTTCATGAATGCAAGCTTTGCTGCAGGACTTAGTCTGCATTAGCTTTAGAAAAAAAGGTGTTTGGGCTCTTTCTGTGAACACACTGCAGCAATAAATCTGCTTAGCAAAAGCAAACAGCAGTAACCGGCTTTAAACTGCACACATCCCCCTCCTGAGCAGATGAGCTCATTAAATCCTGAATTATATTTTTTGGTGCATATATCTGTTTTCATATTTAATTTGCAAGCTTCCATAAAAGTGTTGGGTTTGAATTCTGCTGCAGATGCCTCTCCTTGCAAATCTTTCCTCATTATCTCTGCGGCGAGTGAGACAATTCACAGTGGAGGTAAAGACGCTTTGATTGAATCAGCATGATACGAGATAAAATATGTGAATTTAAATAAAAAACAAACAAACAGTGTACTGGTGATCATTGGGGTTCAGTGTAGAGAAGCATAAGATGGGCTCCTCTCTCTCTCTACCTGTGATCAGAAGTGAGCTGGGCGATGACCATGCCATGTCCTCTAAAGACTGTGTGAGCCGAGAGGTTTAGATGCTTTGGTTTATACTGGAGGCATCATGGCGTGCTCACCTCTGGCTCTAAGTAAACATAAAAACTGCTCAGATCTCCCATTCAAAGTTTTGTCTACTATTTGTGCATATATGACATTTTTACATCATAGAGATTACAATAAAAGGTCTGCAGTACAACTCAAAGCCTCCACTGTGGGGTAGAAAATGCCCTCAAAACCAGTAATGAATCAATATAATGCTGTAGTGCACTGCAGCTTGATTATGTAGAGGATAACATAGAAAATGATCATATTTGATTATCTTTTAATGAGCTTTTAAAGGGGCCATGTTTTCAGGTTTAATATTAAACAGTATTATTTGCTAATAGTTCTTGTCTGTTAATCAATAACAGCAAAAATATCACAGGAGACGCGCAGCAGCTGCTCCTTTCCAGTGTTATTTTTTATTTGTTTTTTAACAATGAGTAGACCTGCTGTTTAATTCATACTCTAAATTATCAACAAATGTTACTTCCTTTGTGATTTTCAGCAAAAGCAGAAACAGATTTCTGGTAATATTAGCCTACTCTCTCTCTCTCTCTCTCTCTCTCTCTCTCTCTCTCTCACACACACACACACACACACACACACACGTCTGTGTGGAGAGAC
>VUQG01000906.1:0-17240 GCA_015106755.1 Etia nguti | reverse complement strand
TTGTTTTTTTTTTTTTTTGTTCTGTTTTTTTCTTGACACACACTGATCAGAAAATTGCTAGTTGTACAATACTTCAAAAACCTGAACAAACCAAACCAGAATATCAGTGATGTTCTTGTCCATAATGGCAGGATTATGCTTCTCTGTAGGCTGTGAACATTTTAGTAAAGAATCACCGACAGAAGGCACATCAACAGTTTACGGTAGATGGCATGAATAAGGTCCACCTTTCAGGACGAATGAATAAATTACATTTTGTTTTTTACTTCCAGTCTTATCCTCCATCTTATTGCCTCATTTACCAACGGTGTGCTATGGATAATTGAATTGTTTTCAAGGACGTTGTTAATATTTTACATCTCTTTGTACCTTACTGAGCTCAGTCTTGAGCTTATTGTGACAGTTTTACATCTTTAATCTAAGGGTACAAAAATAAAACACTGTGAAGCAAAAAGGCACTGATATAGCACTTTTCCCCAGTCAGGCAATCATGCATGTATACGACCAGTACAAAGAAGCAAGAACACCCAGGCACAGGGGCAAGCTGCCAGGATTCAAACCCTTCTTGCTATAGGCTTATATTTACCTTAAATAAGGAAATGACTAAACTTTAAATTCTTAAATTAAAATGAATATTTTCACTAATATTTTTGTTAAACTTATATAAGGTGTTATTAAAAAGTTCCAATAAATCAACTTGATCTGTTTTGAAGTTGCATCTGTGTCAGTGTTCATCTCCCTCTCTAGTTTCCTTGTTTCCACATGCTGATGACTTAAACCTGCTAAACCTGCATCTGTAATTTTCATATAATCTTACATTTTTTATTTAGTCACAGGATCTTGTCTTCTCTTTAACTTTGTATTGCCTTGTATTTGGGTTTTTAGAAGAAAACGTTTTGTGGGATTATCTCTTGAGTTTAGAATATTTTTAAAGTCTCAACAGCAAAAGCTAATACAGGTGTAATAAACAGGTTTGCATTGCTCTTCTTAATGCTGAACTGTGGGAATGGGCAGACTTTTTTGCTTGGGGCTAGTCATGAGGTTTTAATGTGTGTGAGAGAGAAGGAAGTCATATAGAGGGTGTGGGTGAGTGCTTGTGTGCACATGCACAGCTGTGTTTTCTTACAAAAAGGCCAACATGTCTTTCTGTGCGCCACTGCAGGGCACAGCGAGGCTTTTGTGTTTCCCCGGACAAGCAAAAAGATTCAAGTACTTGCTGTCCAGACATGTTACCCGAAAACTGGCACCCTCCTTTGATGCCCACGTTGGCATTTATTTCACCTAGAAACACTCCAGATACAGTCATAAACAGCCTTAGGCTTTAATTCATCTGGTCCGCCGAGGCCAGCCGAACCATGCGTGATGGGTATGAGATTAAGCAGGCTGCTGTTAGACTGCTTGCACAGTTTTATAGAAAAATGTGAAATATACGTGAAAACAGATTCTGTTTGTTTGTGTTTATAGATACAAACTGTCATGTTGTTTTGTGACAACACAACTCTGAAACTGAAAATTTTCAATAGGAAGTATATTTTGTGCACGTAGCTCAAATGTTGCCTAGACTCTTCAGCCAAGATGTGTCACAGAGGCAAACAAGAAAACCGACCTTTAAAAGACACGAAAAACTTTTTGTTTTCACCAAACCATGATTTTTTTCTAAACCTAATCAAGTTATTTTTAATGCCCAACCAAAACGAGTCGTCTTCAATAGCCTGACCCCGACCTAGTTGTTTTTATCGTCTAACTGAGCCACTTCCAACAGTAACATATTTGAAATTAATAGCACTTTAAAAATAAATGAAAAACAAATGAAATGGAAAGATCTGTTATTCGTGTAAAACTTTAACTGAGGTTTCTTGTGTGAGCAGCGAACCCCCCCCAAGCCTCCACATGTGGACCTTTTTGCCCTTTAAAAGTGGAAGACATTCATTTTGTGTACAGGGACATGATTAGTACACATGAAAATTTGTGCCCAGAAATACAAATGTGCAGATCAAAGTTTGTGATTATTTCACAAGGTGCAGTGAAACTGTGAGATAACACGTACTGATCGCAGTGGCTTGCTGATGTTTTCTTTTTTGTAAACTTGCCAACTGAATCCAACTTAAAGGCGTTTTGGATTACAGCTGCAACAGCGGACCCAAAAGGTCAGAGAAGCAGAACACTTGGAGGGAAGTTTCCAGCTCAAATCCCTGGAGATGTGATTGAGTTACCCTCTGTTTAGCCTTAACAGCTACAGCAATGTTGCCCATGAGCGGGTCACATAGCCCCCAGTTTCCCTGGTTATATTTTACAGCGTACAGTAGTAGTAAACAGTGAAACTGTGAAAGCATGAGTGAGTGTAAAGCAGGGCAGCATCAGGAAATGAGCTTAAGAGCTTACTGGACCTTCCTGAAAATGGCTTGCTCAAGACTCTCTTAGTGGCAGATTTTAAGGAAAATTTAAGGATTTGCATTCCCTGCTTACATTACTGGCTTAAATACTATTGACATTAGCCTCTATCTCTTGTTTTTGAATTGCATTTTCTAAATTGCTTTTCAAACACCCAGTGTGCCACTCAATGGGCCATATTCTTCCTGATTTAATTTGAGCAATTTCTGATGATCTTTTGGTTTCATTTGTGCCCATAGCTACTGTTAGAAATGTAAAATCAAAAAAAGCTACTTATACAAGGTAGATGGTCTGATAGAAATGTAGTTACTTAAGAAAAAAAAACATGCATTAAAGATCATCATTGAAAACGTCTTAAATTAATGCTGAACTGGGGAGGTAATAATTGGGATTAGCTTTATGATCATTCCAAAGAAGGAACATGGTTTTAGATGCAGGTTAAAGAGCCTAAGCTAAAATAATAAACACAGTGATTAAACTTTGCTGGCATCAAATCCAAAATCAACTGTCTTGGCATTTTGTCAACACAGATTGTTTTCTCTCCAGCAATTATGTAATTCTAGTTAAGTGGTTAGGCGACAAACGCTGAACAGGTGGCGTTTTCTGGAGATCAGGCTACCATGTACAGAATGACACTTTTCACGGAGCCTATGCTAACTGCCAAACGCTCACAAAGACCCCTGCAGACAAGCAGATTTGCACAATTACAAAATCTGAACCAGCAGACAAGAATAAAAGACACTCAGATATTCATAGTCAGAGCACACAGTCAGGCTGTTGTGTTCATTGTGTAGAGGGCCTCTTCGGCTGTCAGGTGTCGACTTACTGTCCTCAGTGTTTCTCCTCAGGCCTGAGCTGCTGCAGTTTAACCAAAAGCCCTTTTAGTTAACAGCCATCCAGTGTTTTTCAACCAGCAAGACCACGTCGCTCTCCAAGAGCCATAACTACAGTTTCAGTGCTCTCTGGGATATATAATACGCACGTGTACAATGACCGCTGAGATCTCATCAAATCCACCTGAAGTTGTTTGCCCCCTTGAAAAAAAATTATTTCATGACCATTTTGGCTGTTCAAGAGGAGCCATAGAGCAAGCTGGATTTTTGGGAGTGAAGGTTCGTGTGATGTGTCATTCAGCTGCCATCTTTGGCATCTTTTTCCCACGCCTGGTCAAATATCAGACCTCAAAATGAAACTCTGGTGGTTTCTATGCAGCTAACTACAGTTGGTCCTCATGTACTTAAGGCAAGGAGTCTGAGGCTGTCCCTGATAGTTCTGGCTCTAAATAAATGCTTCAGTTAAGAGAAGTGAGAAATATTTCTGTCACAGTTCTGGTGGGTTTTGTGTGTTTCTTTTGGGGGGGGGCGGTGCTATGATGTGTTGTTTGCAGAGGAAACCCTGCTTACCAACTTTTTAAAGTTATTAAAAACTGTATGTGATAATGATGGAATCATGTGATTTGTTTTTGCATGTGATAATGTTTTAGAAACTAAAGTAAAATTTTCAGCAGTCCAACATCTTTAGCTCGTACCCAAAATAGTTTTTTTTTTATTTTTAAATTGTGGTCAGTAGAAACACAGAGCCTGTGATGCAAGCATTGTCACAATACTTCCTGTTCCTCTATGTGTGTTTTGTTTGAGTTAAGCTGACTTTTTTGCGTTTATCATCTGGTTATAGACAGAGAGCTAGAAGTACATTGCAAGTGTTGTCAGTAACTATGGTATGACTTCCCCTTGGCAGTGTGGTTAATAGCTTCCTGTAACAGACCATAATCTTAAAGAACACTACTTCCGAACTTAAAGGCCTAACATTGACATCCATTATTTCACCCACTTAGTCAGAAGGTCTGCAAAATCCTTGTCTGTGAAGCCAAACCAGCAATTACATTTAATTTAAGAGATGTTACCAAGCAGGTCATGTTTCTCTCCGATCAGTGTGCATGGTTTCATTTTCTAGACAAATTGCTTTGGGCATGAGGAACAAACATAATTGTGAGAGGTTGTGTAGGTCTTGTAATTTTAGATTAGGTAGGAAAAAGGGCACAAACAAAGACTCAGCTGTGGGAATGATGGAAAAGTGAGTGGGTAGAAGGTGCTGAACAGAAATCAAGAGGTCAACGGTCAAATGATTAAGAGGACTTGACTCAAAAGTGTATGCTTATATGATATAGACTGGTATGAATGTGGAAGTATGCAGCAAACTGTGAGTAAGAATCCACTAAACGTTTTAAGACTAGACTAGTTTCACAGATTACAAGTTGTCTTGACTAATCCAGACATGCTCAAAATCATAAGTTTTATCTCTGAAAGAAAATAAATATTTCATACGTTTTGCCTAGTTTTAGCAATTATCACTCCCACCAGAGATAATACTCAATCGTACTCATCTCTGACATTACTAAACTTTTACCCAGTGTACTGAACCTTCCATGAATACATATCCACAGTTTTCATTTGAGTAATACTGAATGCTGCCGTATACTTAAAACTAATCTTAGTAGTCAGTGTTTCCACTTGGGTGATTCCTTTGGTGAGGGTGGGGGGCTCCCCAGCCTTTCTATTTGGTACACAAAAAAACAGACTATACAAAAGTTGGTTTTGATCTCTACAATTTGAAGTCTAACACTGAAGTTTCTTCTGTGCCACCTGGTAACATCTGGTTGCTATGGAAAAATGTGCATTCTCTGACCTGTTGGTGAGTGGTTGCTGGCTGTTGCTAGGTGAAATTGGTTGCAAAGAGGTTGCTGTACCATAAACCTGCTTGTGATTGCTGTGATCACTAGCAGATCGCTACGGTTGCCTGCCGTTTATATGGAAGATGCCGACTTGTCTGAAAACACTTTTAGATTAATTAACACATGTTGGGAAGTTTACAATGTATTTACAGTAGGCTGTCATGAACTATATGCTGTTTTCATCTCACTGTTGTACCTCCCTTACTGTGCTGTGTGCATGCTCCATCCCTCAGTCCTACCACAAACTATGAGAGAAATGAATGAGATCATACATGACTGCAAAAAGCAGCAGGGAGACTGACACTGTGGGGAAATGACACAAGGTCACCTAAATTAGCTAAATCAAGTAACTCAAAGGTTATTGAAATGGACAGTAAAATTTTTCCCAAAGGGAATTGTGCCTTTTCTTTGCATTTATGGATATAAATTTATACAGTGATGCAGGGTTTAGGGAGAGAGAAGCTTAGGTCTAGCCAAGGAGTGACTCAGCTCTTTAATCTGCTGCTGTTGATCCAAACAGAATAAATCTGACCCTTACTCAGCCTGTACTGATGATTACAGAGCCATGGCGAATGATATGCTGAGTAATATGGCACATTTCCAGAGGCAAAAAGAAGGCGTGTGTGTGTGTACATTTGCAGTCCTGCCCTGTCCAGACAGAGGAATCCAGTTACATTTTGCATACTGTGGAGCCAGATGATGTCACACTGGAGGAAGGAGGCCGCATTTAACCCACAGTGTCGGGTAGTTGTCCTCTTAATATTTGTGCCGTCTGCCTCATGTAGGGGATGATATTTAAATGTCTTCTCTTAAAACCTCTCCGAGGTATTTCAACCTAAGAGGGTAATGGATTTAACAAAGGGGGCATTGTGGTGCAGAAAACAGTGATTTATTCACATTTGGTTTTATTTTTTCAACAGGATTACTGCTTTTAGTGAAGACTTGGTCATCACAAGATGACTTTTTTTAAATGGGGTGTTTAATAACAGCCAGAGTAGCTGACGCTTAACAGGGTAGCTAACATTGTCTTGATTTTTCAAATTAAGATCAATTTAATGATGATTTAAGCCATAATAAGTGCATGTAATGTACTCGGTCTGACCCGAGGGCCCAAAGAACCGGTTTTAAGCCATGTAAAAATAAGAAAATGCAAATCTCTGTGGAATCGAATCAGGCTGCTCTGGGTGAGACTGCTAAATGCCTTGCCGTGTTACTGTATTTGGATCATAAATCAGAAGGTTAACATTGGACTTCCCGTAAAAGACAGAGAGGGAGAGAAGCAACACTGATCTGACTCAAGTTTGGGCTAATGGTTATTGGTAGGAATTTGAGTGAGTGTGGCAGAAGCCAACCAATGTCTATGTGCTTCTTTGCTTTAGTCATCCACGGATAATCTGAAACACAAAAAATGCTTTAGGGATGTTCTGTTTGAATATCAGTCATTTATACTGTTTAAGGGGCAACATGTGGAAGCAATGCTTATTAGTCACAGCGTGAAATAGTTGTGGGTTATTTAGACTCCCTTTGAAATAAAGTCAATTCTTCTTTCCGCTCTCATTTCTTCCAAAAATACGCACATTTTAGTCCAGCGTGACCTTCATCATACTCTTCTCTCACACATTTCCTGCCACTCTTTATCATCTGTTTACTAGTACATCAGAAAGTGTTACAAAATGATTCATGAAGAAATATCAACTCCAAAAGTTTATTTCCTGCGATGAACACAACATGATGGTGGTGACACAGTGTAAGTGCTGAAATGTTTGAGTAAGGACTGATAATTACATAAATACTGTCAGAAATCAGTATTAAGTTAATTAAAACAGAGCTCTTGAGCTTTACAGCATATCTTTGTGTGAGTGTTGAAAGTAAAATAGATGACCCATCAGGAGACCTGCTTTTTTGATTTATTTTGTATATTGATATAGACTTAATATATGCTTTTTATAAATTAGAGCTGGGTAGTCTTATCCATGATGAGCGTTTTTAGCTAACCATAACTGGCGACCTACATTGAATGGACATCAGCTAAACGACAGCATTTGCCTCCCCTTTCTTTACATTTATTCTTCCGGGCTTTATTTTTACTAACTTTGTCATGTTGTTTTTATACTTGCATATAAAATGGTTTTGTTGGTCCTTCTCCACTTTTCACCGTGCCTTTGCCACCAACACTGGAGTCTTTCACGCACAGACATCTATGCCTGGCGAGACAAAATGTTGAAAAGAGGATGTAAATGACTGTCTCTGCAAGTGCATGGTTAACCACCCTCTACGTATGTTGCAGTTTGCATAATTTTCTAGCTGATTTTAGGTCTTTGGTTGAGACTCTTATTTATCACTCTCTCATATGTCAACGTGTATGGTCCCTGAGATCATCATCCAGTAGTGCAGTACTGCTATGAACTGCAATATCTTGGAGTTTTGGCTTTAAAAGACTGGTTCCTCTTTCATTCTCAGATATAAACAGATGCAAGATGACTAATGCGATTTTCACTCCTTTTTGTAAGCCACATGAAATGCTTCCTGCTTTTTCAAACAAATCGGATCACATGGAATCGATCACATTATGAAGAAAGTGGCGCTACAGCAGCTGGTTGAGCTGAAGCTCCATTGCATCAGACAGCTTGTCTGTTATGGTCACCGGCATGTTTTGGGTTTTTTTTTTTTCTTCAGCTTGTTCTTCCTTTTGGGGCCTGCCAGGAAATGCTTGTTGAGTGTTGCAGTGCAACATGTGACACGTCTGCTGTCATCGCTGTGACATCTCTGTCTCCAGAACAGGATGTGACGCAGGTTAAGTTCATGCAACTTCCTGCTGCTCTTGACGCACACTCCTGATGGATGAGTGAGATGTGACAGGTTTATACAGGGATCCTGAGCTGTTAGAGAGGAAGAGGAAGACTCTCCTGAGAGGGTGGACAAAGCTAATAACTTTCATGTGTACTCCCACTAGCAGTTAGACTTAAAGTGTAGATTGCCAGTTGCATGAGAGGAATGCAGAGCTGCCAGTCAACCTCAAATTATAAGATCTGGGGCCCGTTTCACAATGATAGAGTTTACTACGGCTTAGATAATGGAAATATACTTAAAATAGATGTGTAAATTCATTTTGTGTGTAGTCCTTTAGACCTTTAGACCTTAACTTTCTTAAGCCGGAGCACTATTAAATATAAGTAAATAAAGATGCTTACATCAAATTAATGGCACACCAAGTAGCTTCTGCAGAAATTGTTTGTCTAAAAAAAGGAAGAGGGACTAAGAAGCCTAAAAAATGCTGCTGAGACTATATAGTGGGTAGTGTAACCCTTGTGTTGGTACTTTCTAATGGTGTAGTGGTTTATGTAGGCTAATGATGATGTTGGGTGTAACTGCTTGACTAATAATTTAATTACACAGCTTAAAGGAAATCTTGAAGCAACTTATTTCAGTAAACACCATAAATTGGATTTGATAACAAGGTAGTGTTTCTTATGTGTTTATTATTCTTAGCAACACATCATGAGTCATGTTGGGTTTTTTCAGGGGGTGCTTCTTCTAAATGAAGGTGTAACTGCGTATTACAATCGTAAGGTAAGGATTTAGTTAGCTCAAATGAGTCAATCTTTATTTTTGTGTCATAGTGTAAGTGGCCAGAAACCAGTGGTCCCCCAGCTGAATTCTTGTTAAAACAAATAATAGCATAAGGTCAGTATAGACCACCTGCTGTGGCTCTGTGCCCCACAGAGAAAACAACTGCCTTGGACTAATGCATAGGAAAAGTCCAAACTGTCTTTGTGAAACTAGCCCCTGGTTGGCTACATTCAAAGCAACCCATTGGAATAAAGTCACTGTGGGACTTTCCTATCAATGCAATAGGTATGTGTTTCCCTAAACTGGTTTGCTTCTTTGTTTTCCTTTAAATACCTTTAAGTTTTTCCTTCTACATAGTTTACAGCTGAACATGCTTTAACCTCTCGGGCAGGACGAGAAATCTAACACATCTCACTAGCTAGATATTACTGACGGCAATTTCTCTTTCCTTTTTTAGCATAAGATAACAATCCTTTTTATTTCCATCCTTCTTATCTCTTTGTTGTTTTCTGTTATGTTATGGAGATGACGTGTCTGCAGTCATGTGTAATAGTTAGAGCCAGTGACGTACCAGTCTGAGGCCGAGAGCCTCGGAAGCAGAAGAGGAAGCTGGACTGGTACTGTAGGTCGCTGTGTCTGTGACGATGGCTGAAAGTTACACCATTCCTCTGCTGGACATAAGGTCACACATCCTGTCTTTACTCAGTACCTCCCTACCCAACACACACACTCAGAGCAAAAGTACGTCCAAGACACCTCCCTCAGGGTGTGGTCCGTTGTGTGGGAGCACATTTGTGTTCATCATAGTGCGTGTCTTGACGTAGTGTTGCCTGCCTCGCCTTTACATTCCTCCAGCTTAATTTAAAACCAATATAACAGACCACAGAAAATCACATTTTAATTTCGTCTTTGCAACAGTGAGCTGAGTCTTTTGTATTGAGTTATTTATGAGTCCCGCAGCAACATATAAGCAATAATCCCTATAACAACAACAACAAAAGTTTAATTTACAGAAGAGAAACAGCATCCAGAGAAATGATAAACTAGAAAAGATGACAGACATGTTCCACGGAGTATAAAAGAGGAAAATGTTCCTCAGTCAGATTAGGCCCATATTGAGAGTAGATGAGATTCATGAGTTTCCATTCATCGATTCATATCCATTTTGTTTGGCTCTACGCCCACACAGATCAGTGCAGATGGAAGATAACTCCTGTGCTGTACAATAGCCAAGCCAGACATGCAAACATGCATGCCACCGCAATTCCACCACATATCTGAGCTAACACTTACCTCTTATTGCAGACTAAAAGTGATTTCCTGTGATTTGTAGCCCATGATATCTCCATGGTTTTTCATAGATAAAGACGGGACCAGAATGCTGCAGATCTGCTTAGAAAAAACAGTTAAATGTGTTGAAATGATACGTTTCTGTGGGAAACTGCATGTGTACTCAAACCCACAGGTGATCTGTTCAGAGCCTATGATTTCTTTTTATTTTTTACCAAAGTAAATGAACGTTCACAAGCCGTTCATTGCTGATTAGTTGGGAGTTCAATCTTGACCAGACCATCTGTTGAGCATAATGTCAGTCAGTCATGAGATTTTATTCTTATTTCCATCTTCAAATCATGTTTTGGGCTGAAAGCACAGTTTTTGTTTTGTTTTTTGTTTTTTAATATTCCATCTGACATTTTAAGAAACTTTACCACAAACGTTTTATTTTTTATTTTCAGATGTTAATACATCACTTTGAAACATGAGAGAAATGGCTAACACCATATTGAGAAATAAACTGACTCATTTTTTGCTCTTGGTTTAAGAACAGATCTTTATCTGCTTTGCTTACACGTGATCGTGATCATCATCCTTCAGGCATGTCACGCCATCATAAAGGTCTGAAAATTTTGAGAAACAACACAAGAGGCTACAGTTTTATTTTATTTTATTAATTATAAGATATGATAGATTTTATGTATATCAAAAATGATTTTGTTGTAGCAGCCAGCTTATATCAAACTAACAACAAATCTAATGATAAAACATCAGCTCAATATGCCAAAAGTAAATAGCTCCATAACATTGAGTTACTCTATTAGAAAAGAGTTTGTTTAAATAAAATAAAGTAGCTCAGTAAGTAAGAATCTAAATGAAATACAATAAAATGGCTATATGAAGTAAGTTAGCAAGTAAAGCAGAAAACAGCAAACACCAGATTATATTAAAGTGTCTCAGAACAGAGAGTGTAAAGTGTAGTGAGCACCGCAGGTTTGATATTAAACCATGAAGGTGCTAGGACGGACATGTTGTGTTGCCTGATGTGGGGAAAATGTCCTGTGTCTGTCCTTGTGTATATAAGCTGATTATAGACGTGGATGACTATGCATACAGTGCAGAAATTTTTTTAAACAACTTTTGGCAACTTTTCAAGCTTAAAAGTCGGCGTCAGATCTTTCGGCATCATGTCAGGCCCTTTGGCAGCTACGCTCACACCTTCAGCGCATTGTTGTTTAATTTACATCAAGCTGTCATTCGTATAAGCCACACATGAATTTAAAGGAATAAGCTGGCATGCTTCCTTTGTTGAGTCATTGACAGGAGCCTTGCCTGTCAACAGTGTTACTCTCTAAGTTGATGTCGAAGGATTTATCCAGAAAGTAACAAAGAAAACCTAGCATTTCAGGTTGGTTTTTCTTCATAGAGACTAAAATGTAAACTGTAAAATGAGAGACTAACAAAACACCATGAAGCACAAACTTCTTGGGTGGTCTTTAAGAGTCAACAAGCTGTATTGTCAGATAATTTAATTAAAAACGCTTCAAGAGGCACCAACAGTACGAACACAGTGAAGCAGTCCACTTTAGTGACTAATTTTACACCCTAGCAGCATCCAAGTGAAGTGAGTTCTGAAATTAGCTGTCCACTATGCAGGTGTTACCAGAAGGGTTCAACATTTTTTTTGAACCAGACCATAAATGTGCTTTTAATGGTTCAAAGTTGGGAATTTTAATATTGGAATCTGGGGATTGACTCGGTTCTTTAGAGTTACCCTAAGGATCATTAGAGGAAGTGCTGTTTTTGGTACTTTATCATTTTTCAGCTCTGGCGTTTGCATACTGGACAGGAGCAAAATCTGATTTTATAATAAGGATAAACATTGTATTGGTTTAACCTCGCATACGTTCCTGTTAGTAGTGGTAACGATGCAGAACATGGACACCAAATCTCAGTGCTTTCAGTCTGCAAGGACAAGGTGCAGCTTGTTTGCTGAATGTGCAAATCATTTAGTAACAACCACCGCACCCCACCCCACCCCAAACACACACACACACACACACACACACAGAGCCCTTCATCCATCTTCTATATCAAATGTCACCTTACACCCATACTGGAGGGGGAGGGTGGGGGCTTTAATCACCCCACTCCCCACCCTATAATACCTTTGCTGCTGCAGTCTACCAGCAATATAGACTCCATCACATCTTGCTCAAGCACACACACATGCACGGGCCTGCTTGTGAATGAAACTGCGTGGTAATCAGAAGGATTGGGTGAATCGATAGACTGCACTCCCTGAAGATGGGGAGATGGCGAGATGAGAGTAGTGTGATGGAGGCCACCGGGATGCTCAAAATGATGAGAGGTCGCTGAAAATGAAGATAGCGTCGCGAGACAAAAGAGAGGGCGTGTCCAGGCATGGCGAGGAGAATAGAAGGATAGGAGGCAAATTGATTCGTCTGGGGGGAGGGATGAACCAGAAGAGAGAGAAGAGGAGGTGAAATTAAAGGGGGGAAGGGTGAGGAAGAGGAGAAAATGAAGGAACACATTTGTTTGGTGGCTATGGCATTTTAAATATCATATTCCAACTCTTTAGTTATAATCCTTCAATAAAATATTAGTTTCAGTTTGTACTATTTTGGTCCGAACCTTGATGTGTGTGATCAACATCAGAAAGAGAGATGAAAGAATAACAGCTGAGGGTGATTTTTATTTGTTTTCTGGTGTACTGATCAATGTTGCAGACAGTCCACAATCAAATTTATTCTTCTAAACAATAACCTCGACATTTTGTTTTTTTTACATGGTAGTTTAGCTTTTAATAGTATTTGTTCACATAGCATATGAGCTACAAACATCCCCTTCCTTAATTTACAGCCAGTTAATTCCCCCCAGGGATGTAGCACATTTCTCAAAAACCTGCTTTTCTCTTTGTCTTTGCTGTTTTGTATGAGAAATATGAGGAAAAATGACTCAAATGTTCCAAAAAAAAGCATTTTGGAAAGCTAATAAAATCTTAAGAATGAAAGTCCACAAAGAGAATGACGAAATGGAGGCGCGATAAAAGCTTTTTGAGGTCTGAGAGATGCAAACAGGTAAAACAGGCTGGGTTTAAAAGGTCTTAACAGCAAATCAGAAATGATCGTAGCAAACAGCTGAACGAATGGGAGGGATGAGAAGATGAAGGGGGGGACAGTGGTGAAAGATACTCAGAAGACAGTCTCAGGTGGAATCAAGACATCTTCTTGACTTGAACCTCATCTGTCTGCAGATTCTTCTTAGGCAACACTTTGCCAGTGACATTGACTAATCTAGAAATTTACCAATGATTCACAGAATATGTTAATCGTGATATTGCTTCCGTGGAAATATACCAACACGGCAACATTTACCAGATAAAAATGATTCTCAAGCCTGTGGAAATGTGAGTTGGCTCCTGAATCGAGAAGCAAATATGTTCCTGCACTACTGCGTTGGTAGAAATACTACAAGGCCGGTAGTTGAGTTGTCTGAAAAACAGACATGAGTTGTGTAGAAATCTTCATTGGTTTTTTTTTCTACATCACTCTGGGACTTTTAACATCAATGGTGCTACAAGTCTCTGCAGTTTCTTATGACATTTAGTTTTAAATATTGAGTAATTCTCATTTTTCTAAAAGGTCTCATCTGACAGGGCTGGGTATGAACTTTTTCTGGTACTTTTTCTTTGTAGACTTTGCTTGTCCAGGCAGAGACGCAGCTAATCTGGGGTAAAAATGAAAGCAGTTCATTTGAATTGAATTTAAAGAAACCATTGGGGAGAAAAAAACTGCTGTCTCAGACGAGCGGAAAGATCTTAATCCTGAACTTTGACATCTGTATGGAGTGTTACGCAATTTGTTTGAGCTTTTTCATTTTTAATTGACTGCAGTGACGGGACGCTGTTTGGTCCTTTGAAAATAATGCAAATTATTCATGCTTTACATGAAATATCACCATATAACACAGTGAGTAATGAACATTTACTTGTTATTTACAGTTTCCAAATAAAGCGGTCTATAGCTGGAACATTTCCTGATGGCTTCCACAGAGAAAAGTAGTGAGTTGCTAAAAATAGTGAAAAGTGTAGCAAGTCACTTTGCAGGAACGTCTGGATCTCACCCGGCGTTGAGTTACGAGGTGAAAACTGATACAACTGCCAGGAACAAACTGCTGAATCATTAATTGTTTGTGAAAGTAGTTTGTAGCTAACAAACAACATTTAATGCCCAGATTTTAAAATAATAGTGTTCACACTTCATTTTAGATGTTTGTTTTCATTGTAGTCAGGTCAGGTACCTGCGTTTGCCCTGAAGCTTCCTCTATTTTCTTGTTTCTTTGTTCCTCACATCATCCTTACTGCAGATGCGTATTTATGTATCCATTCAGTGCTCGGGAAAGCAAATGGAGATATTAAAACTTGAAGTAAAGAGGTCAAATAAAACCAACAGTCAGGCCTGGGAGATAAAACAATAGAGATAAATTATCACAGAATACATTTTACTCCAATCGAAATATGAGACATGATCAATATAAAGTCAGTAGAACTCATTCCATTAATGTGTTGACACACAACACCAAAGGCCAATGATAATAAGAATAGCACTGCACTCGAGCACTCATATGGCTGGAGTAGAGTTGGGTCTGTCACACAGAGCGTAAGATTTGTCAGACCTATATTACCTGTCTCTCCCTCATCAAAATGACAAAGTAAAGTCCTGGTTGGTTGGCTGTCGCCCTTACCCTGCTGTTTCACCCACTGATCAGTTCTTTAAATTCTGAGAAGGGGAATTAAATTCAGACTGTAGTTTTAGATATGAGCATGTTGTGAGTGTCGACAGACGCTCAGGTATGAAGGCTAGATCAGTTTCCCACCATCATTAGGAACATGAGTCTAACGTCACTGACCCTGCAGCCACACTCGAGTGTGCTGAATAAAAACATTGAGGGGTGCTGCGCGCTCTTTCTTTTCAACTTCTGGTGTCTGGTACGGGCATGCAGCTACATAGTCAGTGTCACAAGGTCTCTATAGGCATGGAGATCATTTGGAGCTTGTGACTCTCTTTCACTCCTTCAACATCTGTGCAAGTATGTTAAATATGTTCAGTCTGCAACTAGTTAAATTTCCACTTAAATAATCATTTAGCTAATTAAAGGTGAAAAAATACAGAGAAATTCAATAGATATAAAATTTAATAGATATATTCCATCTACTGTTATTTATTTTCAAGGGAGAGCTGCACATCTGAACTGTGTTTTGCCTGAAAAATCCATTTCAGCTCTAATATTGTTTTTATTTAACGAACTGTTGGTGTGAATCATCTTTCAAGCAAAATTGGTTTTCTCTCATAGTTAGAGAATATTTGTTCGTTTTAAGGACAAGTAGCTTTAATACTGGTATTATGTGATTTTCTTCTGGTATATTTTTACACAGACATGGCTTCTTGTGTACTAGGGAAATTTTTGGTAGCCTCTCAGTTTTAGCCAAAGTCCAGAAAAACAGTCAGTGATAGAATATTTTTTCTGAAAGTTTTTTTTTCTTTTTATTAGTTTTTTATTTTTAAGAGCATAATAAACATTTTGCTACATGGATTTCTGTCCTCCAAAGTTTCATTCAGTATCATATCTAAGATTTCACATTGGATATAGTTCTTAAGATTCCACTAAACTAAATTGCCTTTCTTTCCTAAAAAAAAAGCTGTGTGTTGTTTATTAAGAAGGAAAGGTGTCAGTCACAGTAGTTTACGTATACTGTACTTATGAGTTGGTTTATCTCTTTCTTTCTTCAGCATACCTCCCTGTCGGCCAGCCGCTCAGAGAAGGGCACGGGCTGGTCAAGCCGCTCACTTGGTGCCAGATGTCGTAACTCCATCGCCTTGTGTTCAGATGAACAGCCACACATCGGAAACTACCGACTGCTCAAAACCATCGGCAAAGGCAACTTCGCCAAGGTTAAACTGGCGCGACACATATTGACCGGCAGAGAGGTGAGTTCAAAGAAACAAGAAGCAGAAAAAAAACAATGCACAGAAAGCAAAAAGCAAAAAAAATCCTGATAATTATTGTGCTAAAGGGCAGTCATGCACAGTGGCTCATATGAGGCTAAAAGAAAAGAGTTTAGGGCTTGGAGCAGAAGTAAATACTGCAGATCCTTGCAGCGCAGTCAAGGCCTTTAAACCCTTTGAAGAAAGTGTGTGTGTGTGTGTGTGTGTGTGTGTGTGTGTACGTCCATGTGTTTAAATACACTGTAGTCTTTCTTCTCATAAAACCCTTGACCTACATTAGCTCAGATAACTCAGGGCTCAAGAAACTTTGTGTGTCTGCCACTGGCTCAATCATGTGATAGCTGCTGTTTCCACCCACATAAAGCAGAAGACAGTCATATATGGTGGTTTAAAGTTGCACTGGTATGTCCGGGTCAGGACATGCTGTTAAACCTCTTGCTTTATTTTAGTAAATTTTAGCTTCTATGTCTTTTCTGTGTTGTAAGACATGGTGTGGTTTGAACTCTTTGGCCTCATTACAGTCTGTTTTGATTCACGTGTATTTTCTCATTTAAGACTATTGGATTGTGTTGTGCTTGCTGGCAGTATTACCCAATGCTAAAGATTCTTCAGATTACTGTATTTTCCGCACTATAAGGTGCACTACAAATCCTTTAATTTTCTCAAAAATCGACAGTGCGCCTTATAATCCGGTGCGCCTTATGTACGAATTCTGGTTGTGTTTACTGACCTCGAACTGATTTTATGTGGTACATGGGGCTCAAAAATATGTCAAAAAATGTTTTAGTACAACTTTGCTAAGCTACGAAGCCGCACCGCTTGATGGATTGTCGGAGCATTACGGCTACCGTAGTCAGGAGCCTCGCAGAGTAATCTGTAGTGATGTGCGATACCACTGATTTCCTTTCCAATCCGATACCAAGTAAAATTCAGGGTGGTATCGACGATACTGATCCGATACCGATACTTTGTACAAAAACTTAATGTTTTATTGTATTTCAAATTATAGCTTCATAATGATTACAGGACATCAGACTACTTGTTCTTATCGCTTAATAATGCAGAATTATCATATAGAAATAAAATAAACCTGAAGTTGTGCGCTATTTGAACTCGTTGCCTGCCTGCAGCACTAAAGGACTCAGCGAGAGACGTCTGTCTCGCCTTAGCAGCACCTGTCCCTCTCCTCTTCAGTTCGCCTCAACATAAGCTCATCATATTCTGTGATATGATTTACTCTGAGG
>VUQG01000905.1:0-10206 GCA_015106755.1 Etia nguti | reverse complement strand
TCTAATAAAATTTTTTTTTTTTTTTCTCTCCTCCCTTTTTTTTTTTTTTTATTTTTTTTTTTTTTTTTTTTTTTTTTTTTTTTACATATACATATCTTATATAAACCCTTGGGTGAGTGAGAATATCAGCATCTTTGTTTTTGCTGTTTATGTTCGTGTTTCGCTTCCTGTGTTGTTTGAGTTTTAATCAATGTTTCTCTCTCCTGCAGTATTTGGTGTATAATGGTTTATGTCCTCAATATTTCTCTTCTCTGTGTTCCCCCTCGCAGTGGATGGATGCATTGACTGGTCTGTGGATCTGAAGGAGTACCACGTTTTGGCTGGTGAGCCTGTTCGAGTTAAATGTGCCTTGTTCTACAGCTACATCCGAACCAACTACACCATGGCCACCAACGCCAAGCTGCGCCTCATCTGGTACAAGAACAAAGGCGATGCAGAGGTGAGCATCACTGGTCTAAACTACAACTGATGTGGCAAGGAAAGATGAGGCAGGGTAGAATAGTCATGAAATAAGTTTGGTATGGAAGGTCAAGGAAGACAGCATGAAATGGAAATTTAAAAAGTTAATTTATAGAAAGCGTTAGTTTAACCTATCCATAACCTGCTCACCATTTAGTAACCTGAGTAGCCCTGAGACTGTTTAGAACATGGATGTGACCACTGGGTCGTCGGCTTTTGGAATCTGCAATTAGAAGTCTCGGTATTAGCAGGTTTTTTTGTTTAGTTTTTTTTAACACCATGTGCCATCGGTTATCAAATAATGCCAGTAAGCTTGGTTAGCGTGCTGTTGTCATAAACTTTATTGGTGCAACTCACACAAATATCTGCTCATTAGTGCTACGTGACACACTAATAAAATACAAGAATTTTACACTTCAAACCTTCTTGTTTAGCACCTGAATTTGCAAATTAAGTTTACAAACCAAGACCATGCTATGATTTTTTTTGCCCATTGGAATAATTAAAAAGCTGGATTAACCATCTGGTTGGCTGAAACGCTCCACATATAGGAGTGTAGTTCTTTTTCATGTTTAAATTTCTTTCCAAAAAGGCAACAGAGGTCCTTCTAGCTGTATTAAAAAACTCAAATAAATTCAAGCATTATTTTTAAAGAATAATTTGCTTTCTCTAATTATTATAATAACTGTAATTATTATATTAGTAGAGGTATCTGTAAAAATAAATTTGTAAGTACAGGTATATTTCTTACTTACCTTTTATTTTATTTATATAGCACCGAATCACAATCAAACAATCAAACAACTCCCTATGAGCAAGCACTTGGCGACAGTGGGAAAGAAAAACTCCCTTTTAACAGGAAGAAACCTCCTGGAGAAACAGGTTCAGGGAGGGGCGGCCATCTGCCGCGACGAGTAGGGAGTGAGGGAAGGAGACAGGACAAAGACACACTGTGGAAGAGAGCCAGAGAGTAATAATAACTAGTGATTAAATGCAGAGTGATGTATAAACATGGAGTGAGGGAAAAATGTGAGTGAAGAAGAAACATTCAGCGCATCATGCAAGTCAAAATGTCATTTGGTAAATGGAAGCACACCAAGTCTTTGATCAGTATTTGTAGATTAAAGGCTCTTTGAATTGGTTATTCTAAGAAGTATTTTAAGAATAAAGCTAGTTGTCTAATTAAATAGACTCACTTTATAACCAGTTTTTGCACTCATTTGTGTTTATCACTTGTTTTGTGTTTATCTCTAAAAAATGTCTCAAATTATGAACAGCATATCTCAGTAGCAAGGTAAGACTTGGTATATTAAGATCTGTAAAATACATAAAAAATTTTTATAGCAACCACATTACCGTTGTCAATTCTAGGTCAAGAGGAAGTCATTACAGATTATAGATAAATTGCTCTCCATCATTAATTCCATTCATACATGTTATAAGAGTCCTGTTAAATTAGAATCGATAATCTTCTGCTTATTGTATCCTTTAGGAGCCCATCATCTTCTCAGGTCACAGGCTGAGTAAAGAAGATGACTCCATCTGGTTCAGATCTGCTGAATTGGAAGACAGTGGATTCTACACATGCGTTTTAAGGTAATGTGGGTGCATATCAGTACACAGGCCTGTCTGACTTCATTCTGACCAGTATCCTGGCACTGTAATGCATCAACCCTGAAGTAAAATAACTACAACCTAGTTTCTCTTACAAAGTAGGATTCGGGATTATTTCTGGTTCAGATGGGTGCATTGTTTGTGAGAATCGCATAAACACAGCTCTTCTCCCCAGACGGGAGCTAGGTCAAAGTGAACACACTCAACAAAACACAGGCTTTATTTTGAAGTTTCACTTCCAGCCCCAGCACATTTGCTTCATAAGACTAAATAAACAGAGTAAGGATTTCAGCAACATGCAAACAAAATATTGTTGGCCCGACTCTGACCTGCAGCAGGGTTCACGAGGTCACCGCTGCATTGTTGATTTCATCGCATGGGAACAAACTGGGAATAGATTTCTGACTCTGACTCTCTCTACACATGTGGTCCATTTGCGTAGCGAGGGCAAGAAGCAGCACTGTTTTGTGTCTGAATGAAAAGAAGTAAAAATTTTAGTGAAAACTGCTTGGTTTTAATTTATTTTATGAGTAAAAGCCCCCTGTTCGTAATAATCAAATATTCAAAACACAGATGAGCGGTAAGCTATTACAAAACGTATAATCATTTCTTAAGCTGCTATTTTATTATTTGACTATTAGTCAATCAGTAGGACATTAGCATTTTTTGAGATCTGTTTGCAATATCAAAACATTAGTTTTATGCCTTGCAGGTGAGCGTGCGCGTCTGTGTGTGTGCACGCATGGACATTTGGTGTGAGATGGTGCACCTGTGCTTGCCAGTTGAGTGGAATGCTGCCAGTTTATTCAATTGAAAATTTACAATATGACAGTTGGCACCACATCAGAAACTGACTCCTGTAAGGCCCTCTAGAAATATGTGTTTATGTGTAAATTTGTAATGGCAGTGTAGTTGTGGTGGAGTGGGAGGAAACAAGCAGAAACAAATCATACCCTGTACAACTGCTTCTATTATTATAGTATGTTACACTTATAAACTGTAAAATGTATTAATAAAGATGTATTGTGCAAAATGTGAATTATATTAAACCGATATCTAGGCAAAAGTTTTCTTTTTCTTTTCCAAGGTGGTGCAAAGTTAGCTCAACACTGCAGATAACCAAAATAAACACACTAAAGAACACAGAATGACACCTAAAGATTACAAAAGACTTTTCTTCTTTGATGTATGTCCATTTATTAGACCAAACGTGGAGCACACTGGAATTCTTATGGAAGTAGTTCACAATGAGAGGAAGTGACACGCACCACTGTTTAAGTAAAGACAGATCAACTGGAATGGTATCATAGTATTTGTTGAAATTAGTGAGGAAAAAAAAGGGTTAGTGGCAGTTAGGCTTCCATCAGTGAACACAGAACTTCAATGTCATAATATCATGCAGAGTTTAGATATTAGGAGTAGCCTCGGACAATCACAGGACAGCTCTTATACCTTTTGTAGAAAACCAACAAGATGGGGGAAAAAAAGGTGGGTAAAAAGATTTTTTTGCCGTGTGTCTGACGTCAGAGCTGCAAATATAGGGACTTTGACAGCGTGGAAAAGTGGAAGCGACAGAGAAAAACAGATGAGGAAGAAAAAGCATGACTTCAACCATATCTGGCAGAAGATGAGAGAAACCGCAAATTCTAAAGCTTTGAAACGTATATAGTATATAATGACAGCTGAACTTAATCTGTCGATGTGGACCATGAGATGTGGTCGTATTTATGTTTTTATCTTTTCCCAGGATGAAGAATTAACTGGATTGATTAAAAAACATGCATTCAGTTTAGACGTATGTTTGGGGTTTTCTGTAAGAGCATTTTATTACTTCCATATTTCTTAACACAACAATGTTGCAAAAGAAGGCTGACAAGGTGAGAAAGTGAAACAGGCAGACTATATGAAATAAACTCTACATTTGTTAGTGGAAATTGAGGTAAACAGTAACATATTGACCAAATGTCTGTTGTTACAGTCCATTACAGATGCCATTTCAGATTTAACGTTACCATACGGTACTTAGTTAGCAGCATTTCAGATGCTGTCACGTTTGGTTTAACCTCCAAAAACTACACTGGGTAAATTGATGGATATTTTTTTTACCACTCTTTGAAATATCTGTCTGCTTATACTTTTTTCCAGTGTTGCCATGTGCTTACCTCCCAGTTAGCCACAATTAACCAGTGTTTCATTTGAAAAAAAGGAAACTTTGGTTGCACCGCCAGCACTGCTCTCCTCTTGTTTTATTCCATAAATCACTCTACCTGCTTTGTGCTTGATCCTGTTTGTCTTCCTTCTCTGCATCTGATACCTTCACTACCTCAGCTTTCTCCTTTCTGTTTCCATCTTTTTTCCCTTCCTCTTCCTAGCTGTTTTTATTCCCTCCCACACCTCTCTTTCCCTTTATCCTGCCAGCAGCTTCTGCCCTCTACACCTGAACCACCTGTTTCTCTTTCCTCGCTCCTCCATACCTTGTTCCATGGTTTCACATTCCCACTCCTTTTCTTTCCCCACATCAGCGTCCGATTCCTTCTACCCCTTCATCGCCCTCATCCTCCCCCTTCTTTGCTCTCCTCCCACCTCTTTTTTCTGGCAGAACTTGACACCTATCCTCCTTAATAAGCTCTCTCTCCCCCTCTCTCTCTCTTCCTGTCTTTCCCTTGCTCTCTCAGCATGACAACCTAATTAGGGCTTGGTGTCTGTCATTGTCTCAGGGTTTCTTATTAGCACGCACACATACACACACACACACACACATTCACACACATAGACACATACACACAAAGAGGCACAGTACCTCCTATCCTAATGGTGAGCCACCAATTGGATCCTATTATACTGCTAGAAGGTTGTATCTAGAATTTGTAACCATGTACAGAAAAAGCAACAAGGGAGCAAGGGAAACTGTACTTTCAAATGTGCTTATTGCCCTTGATCTTACACATGATTTTGTATCTATTATAAAGAAGTTGCGATATGTGGCCCTGTTGCATACAGTCAAAGAAAACTTTTTCATGATTAATTTAAATTTAACTCTTGGTATTCAACCCTGGCAGTAACTGCAGTTCAGTTTACAAAAGTGAAATTAAATTTGTTTTGATATTTGATTATTCTTAGCTGGATTTACATAAAAGGCCAATAAAACTGTGTAATAGCTGACATATCTTCATACGCTAACATGAATCCTCTTTCCAGTATATCAGCGTTTCAGGATACTGGGATATGTTTTGTAGGTGGTTGCACATTGTTTGCCATGGTAACATGAATTCTTTGATTTATTTTGAGCAAATATGGATAAGTATTTGAACATATAACAGTTTTCAGTGTAGTTTCCATGTAGTGTGTCCCTGTAATGCGTGCCCATTTAAAATAATCTTTGTAGAATATTTCATGTATTGAAGAAATCTTAGAGTGAGAACAGAATACTGTTAGCTGTTAACTAAGGCTAAGAGCTAAAGGCTAAGCTGTTAATTATGCGGTAAGAGCATGGACTGTTTATAAAAAGAGCATATATAGGTTTTGTGCTCTGCATTTTAATGTTTTGGTGTTAGTATTTTGGCCACCCACCACATTTGGACATGCTCACATATCAGCTAATGCTAGATATCAGCTAATGCTAGCAAGATTAGTTAGTAAGTTGCATCCATAACCTGTATACACACGACTTTTCAGGTAAAGTTTCAGGTAAAACTTTAACTCATAACATTATCCAAACTGTTGAAGCATTAAGAAAAAAATAACCTACCTTAAGGTTGTTTTGTAGGGGAAACCAACTCACAGGCCAAAGCCTTTCGTGCCTCTAAGTTATACATTTGAACATGCAAGTGGCAAATGGCCACTTCATCAGTTTGGAGTTGGTAGTTTGGTCATAGCCCTAGGTTTTAACAAGTTGGTGTACAGAAATGGTAGTGAGTAGTAGTTCTTAAAGTAGTTCTTCTTCTGCCAGTTTCTGATATTGTAGCAGTTTGTTTAGCTGATGAAAGCTTTAGTTATGAGTTTGACATCTGTTAATGAAAAAAGAGCAGTTTGAAGCATTTGAATTTAGTCATCTGGGTAGTCTCATAATTTTTTTTTGTGATACTGTACAGCTGAAAAAATAATAATTACAGAATTAACAGCTATTTATTCAGTATTTAGTGTGAAGCACTAACCTAAAACGTGGCACATATTCTATGGTTTAACAATGTTATACAGTGAAAAAATTAAACATACATATTCTACTTTGGCCATCTGTGTTGGCTTTATTACAGTTTCTAATTGCTGCTTCGTACTGGAAAATCTTATGTCTTGTTAGTCAGAGCTGACAAATGTATCGAGTGGATTATGTAAAGTTTAGAAATGCAAAAGTAAACCGTTAATCAACTTAATAATAAACATTCATTTGACTAGCTTCAAGCAGTTTGTTTTTAAGAAATCTTTGAAAAAAGAACATATTTAAGCTGAGATCATGGCAGTACAACACAGATGTTTTAGAAATGTATTGTATATAAATAAGAAACCTGTTTAGTCGCTATCTCCTGCACATCTGACCATTCATCTATACCCCCTCCCCTCCCTCAACAATCCAGCCCTCCATTAATCTTTCTAAACCCTGGTCTTGTCAGCGATGATAGATGTGTGTGATAAGATATCTATATCATCTTTAGTGAATTAACAAGCCGTGACAGAGAGGGTCAAGGGGAAATGGGGAGCTTTTTTATGAAACTTTCTTTTTCGTTTTCCTTTTGGCTTTCTCTATTCTAACTCCGCTGCTGCGATGTGGCACAGTGCACCATATATGCAGACTGGTAACAAATTAAAGAAAAAAGAAAACTCTTAATCCCTATAGTGAGGGGGATCCTGTGGGTTGTGAAAATATGTTTTCGAATAGCAAACCTAATGGTGTTGTGCTTGTTGGCCCGGTTCATAGCAAAAGGGTGTCTTTTCTTTCCCAGTCAATTCTCACTAGCATAATGTGATCTTCTCATGAGTTCACACAGGAGCTGGTCCAAATACAAGCTACAAGCAAAGAAAAGAAAAATTCGAACTACTTGTCCTGTCTTGTTTTAAAAAGTGAAAACTAAGTCGAATTCTCAAATACAAGATAACACTCTGTTGGCCTAAGGCAAAATAATTGGGATTCAAAGTCCACAGTGATCCTTTTGATAACCTTTTCAAAGAGGCTGGCCTTCTTTAATTCATGGACTACGTCCTGAGCCTGCTCCGCGCTTTACAGCTGGCTGCATTATGTGTTTATACTTGTTGTTCAAGGACCTCAAATTATTTTAGCAATTTATTAAATGAACGCGAGGAAACGATGTGACAGTGTGAATGATGCATCTATTGTGAACTGTCACCTAAATGTGCTGGTTCTGTAGCTTCAATCTCAGTACTTAATTGTCAGATTCACAGCTTCAGCTTCACTGCTTTGGTGGATTCTCACAGCTGTTGCGGACAGAAAAAACAAAACAAAACACACAAAAAAGGAAAATCCACTGTTTAATACCTCGTCATCAAGGTACAGACGAAGTCAGTGACAGCGTGCTGAACAGGGAGGAGGATTTATCAGCTATAGATTCCGGCATTTTCCTGAGCACTTGGAATAGAAAACAGAGCTAATAAATGGGATACTGAAATACTGGGAAAAACTACACTGAGTCTAAATGTTGCTGTATTCTCCCTCCAAAGGGAGGAAGTATGTAATTGGCTCCGTTTGGTTATTTGTCTGCCTTTGTTAGCAGTCTAGCATCCACAGTTTTCAAGATATCATTTTCAAATGTTGTGTGATGGTAGATACAAATAAAAGATCGAGTTAGTTTAATTGTTATTTAACTTAACTTTGGTAAAAATTGGGATCAAGGTCATACCAAATGTAAAAATTTGCGAAAACGTTTATATTACCCATATTTTATAGATTGTCTTCAAACTTCACAACAGTGTACATTACTAGGTTTTATTGACAGTTTAATTCTTTTTTTTGTGAAATTCATTTTTGATTTGAAGTATTTATTAATGGATTAATAATTCATTTTGAAAGATTGATTTATAAATAGTCTTTTTGCTTTAAATTAAATAATTAAATAATACATTAAATTATTAATCTTTAAAGAAATAAGTGAATAATAATTCATAAATGAATTTACAAATGCATATTTTATTGCACAATTCATTATTTAAGTGCAGAATTCTTTATTTCGATGCGCGTGACTCTTGTGGTCCTCCATACAAAGGGCATGAGTACCTAGGTTGGCGAAGCATTTGACCTTGACATTCACTGCTTAGTGCCCAAGGTCAAATCTGACCTTGAAAACTAATCTTCAGGAAACCACATCGAGTGATATATCATTTGAAAGGGCATAGAGAGAGCTGTACAACAGGTTTTTATTTTTTCCAATACGATGCCCTGCAGCTTCACAATGATGCCACAACAGGCTGACGTCATCATTTTGAAATAAAAACATCATACAGCATCCAAGTTTTAGTACAGCCACTGCCCTTTGGGGAAAGCTGTGCTCTGTGAGCACTGTTGTTTGATGTCTGTGTTAATAAGCTTGCCATATGAATGTAAAAGGCTATATGTCAGTATAAAAAGGATTTGATATATTATTTTGCAACTTTTTTTTCACTTTTCTTACAAAATGAAACAAAATAAATGAGTAATTACACCAGTTTCACCTAGGTCTCCCTGAATTTGTGTTGCTCTCTGCCGCAAGTGACAAGCCAAACAAATCCAATTACAAATGAAATTAGTTTCTTTTGATGTGATGACTGGTTATCATGGTTATACCATTCCAGCTTGTTTGTGGCTGTACAGCTACAGAAAAGTGTTTCAGCATTTCTTCATAAATATGGCCTAAACACAACTGACTTTTCTGAAACCCAGTTAAACAAGTTCAATTAAACAAAACTGTGCTGAACTTCCTCCAAAGGCTCTCCTTCAGAGATAGCTACTACTCCACATATCAAGGATCAAGTTAAGGTGGTTAACTGGGATGCCTTCTGGATGCCTGCTGGGTGAGTCTTTTAAGCATGTCAAAGGTCAAATTTTATTTCGATAGCACATTTCCAACAACTCATGCATTACAAAGCTGTAAAGCACATGCTTTACAAACTAAAATGCAACGAAGTATAATACACGACAATGATGCAATAACATTAGAAAAAGAGAAAGAATGATACAATACGGCAATAAAAACAACAACAACTAAGGCTGTTAAAACTAAATGTTTGGGTCAACATGTGCTAAAAGCCAGTCCATAAAAATGTGTCTTGAGTAGAGATTTAAAATGTCCCAGAGTTTGTGCAGATCTAATATTTAGAGGCAGACTATTCCAGAGTCTGAAACCTGCAACAGGCAAGGCTAATTCACCGTGAGATTTAAGCTTAGAGCTTGGAATGGATAAGAATAATTTTGAACCAGACCTCGTTTTTTTCTGGAGAATCAAGAGGTAAGAGCTCAGATGGGTAGGAAGGGGCTCTGCTGTTTAGAGATTTAAAAGCAAAAAGTAACATTTTAAATTGGATCCTGTAAGTAACATTAAGTCGGTGTAGGGAGGCCAACACTGGGGTTATACACTCAAAAAAAAATAAAATAATTGAATGCAAATTTTAAAAAAAAATCATGGAAAGGATTTCCACGTGATTAAATTGTTTTACTTTAGCAGTATGGAAATCTTTTATTTCAACTTAATGCACTTGAGTTGGACCAACTTAATTAATCAATGATGAATCAATTTATTTACTGCAGTTGAGTCCAACTTAAGTTAATTGAGTTGATCCAACCCTGTGCAAATTACGTAGTCCAACAAAAGTACTTAATGCTAATAGAAAGTAATTTATTAACGTGGAAATCCGTTCCATGATTATTTTAAGTTCATTTAAAGAGTTTTTCTTTGGAGTGTTCAACAAAGTCAGACTCTGGTTAACATATAACTTTAATAGATTTATAACAACTTCCACACAGCTGTCACTCCATCCATCCTCTTCCACTTACACTCATTAAGGTTGTGGGGGGACTGGAGCCTATCCCAGCCATCATAGTGCAAGAGGCATACTGCAAAAACTCAAAATCTTACCAAGTATATTTGTCTAATTTCTAGTCAAAATGTCTCATCACACTTAAAATAAGACACAATCAGCTACAGAGTAACA
>VUQG01000904.1:0-22017 GCA_015106755.1 Etia nguti | reverse complement strand
CAGTAACTTATTTTTCTTGTGGAACTGTGCTCCAAATAAACAACTTTGTGTTGACAAGATTGTTAGTTAATCATTTACAAATCAATATTGTCTGT
Source organism: Etia nguti (assembly GCA_015106755.1). Lineage (NCBI taxonomy): Eukaryota > Metazoa > Chordata > Actinopteri > Cichliformes > Cichlidae > Etia > Etia nguti. The sequence continues at coordinate 21,922 of VUQG01000904.1, read as the reverse complement.
ATGGACAGCAATTTTTCCCCCAAAAAAGTGCACATGTAAAATTGCGGTGTTAAGTGATGCGGTTTAAAAATTTGGGTGCGCCTAACTTTTGCACTGGTGCGCCTAAGAAAAAAAGTTAGGCGCACCAGTGCAACCGTGGCAAAAAGTTAGTCTAGAGCCCTGTGTATATATATCTATATATATATATATAGAGATATATATATATATATAGAGAGAGAGAGAGAGCTCGGTCTGTGGCTTTTCGTCAGACTCGGGGACCACAGCATTGTTTTTCGTAGCCATTTCCCTTGTTGCCGGGTTTCAAAAATGGCGATTTTAATTTTCGTGAACGAGACTCATTTGACTCATTGAGTGACACCAATCACTGGCATGCAGACGATGTCACATTTTAGTACCTGCTTGGATCACTTTGAACCCCGGCCAAGCCCTGTACTTTTTTTTAGGTATGATCTAATGGAAAATGCTGAAAACTGTGGTGAACCGTGGCGAGTTGATAAATGAGGTACTAATGGAAGAGGGGCTTAGGTGTTTAGTACTGTGTCCAAGCACTTTTGACTCCCCAGAGTTGGTGTGATTGATGTGTACTGTGCTCTGACCCGCTTCAAGAGGCAGGCCCAGCACAGTTCGGTTGGACTCCAGCTCAGTGTGCTGAGTGTGGTCGTGCTGCCTTCATTAAAAATTGCTGCGTTACATTATTAACAAATCTATAAGGAATGTGGGAGGACAATTTGTCACCGCTTCTTAAAAAACCGCCCAAATACATCCACAAAAAAATACATCAACCTCATTGTGCTCGGCAAGAATGCCTTTCAAAAGCATGTTGATGCATGAAAGAGAGAGCGAGTGTGAGAGAGAGGAGCTGAGGCACTGAGAAAAACTGAGGTGTACTCTAGTCCATAATGTAAAGCACAGTGTGAACACAAGCCAGTGAGGGACAGTTATGTTTGGGCATGATACAAAGTAAACGTGCCTAGTGTGTCCACTGTAAGTCTGAGAAACTGTGCCTGTCTTCCTCTAGCTTACAGCACTGAAGACCAGTTGTTGTGGAGGCCAGGGGTTCTGCCAATGCATGAAGTGGAGGAGTTCTTGCTGAATGCACAAAGACCCCGTGGCCAGGAGGAGGCAGTAGGAACCCAGGGGGTCATTGTCCAAGACAATGAACAGGTACATCTCAGCAAACACTGATGGCTACTTTTGTTTGTTTAAGCTAGTCTGTAGTAATACGTAAGCACCCCTCATCAGTAACGAAGTACTTTTCCTTCATGGCAATGTCGCAACTGCCCCCCACAAAAAGGTGAATGACTCAACCAAGTCTTTAGCTGTGGCAAAATATAATAACAAGCCTTCTGTACACACTGAAAGAAACAAACAGCTGGATAAAAAGAAGTCTGTGTACTATTAGATCTGTGTACTTGAAGACTTTACTTTTGTCTTGTTGTTCAGATGTCTGGATTACTAACCTCATCCCAATCTCCTTAAGACGTTTCAGAAGACTTCTTGTACTTGTCTCGTTTAGTCTGCATTACCTGAACTCATAGTGGACCATGGCTAACATGGTCAGCCTTTATGTCCATAATCAAGAGTTCCTGTTTTCTTTAACTTGCGTTAAAGAGAGGTAAGTCTTCACTGAGTGACAGTCTTTGTGTTTCCACTAAACCTTCAGGCACTGTACGAGTTAGTGAAATGCAACTTCAATGTCGAAGAGGCACTGAGGCGATTTTGTTTCAACGTGAAAGTATTCAGTGGTAAGAGCTATCCTGTTGTCCTACTGCCCCCAACTGGGCATTTTACACCTTTGTGAACAAACCAGAATAAGTTTGCAATAATGAATGCTACTATGTAACTTTTAAGTAACCAGAAAATCGTACATTCATACGTCACAGGTTTTTGCAGTTCTAGTATTTTATACAAAATTTGAATCCATTAGCAAGGGCAAACCTTAACCGAGGAATTCACAGACATGAAACTGTGACTCTAGCGCCAACTGCATGAAGTCATATTTCAGTAATTCTTTGAATGATTTTATTAAATTTTTTGTTTAACATTGATATAGTTTTATATATTTTGAGTACAGAGCATGAAATTCATTTGCTGCTGATGTTGCTATTTTCAACCCTTGACCCTAGTTTGGCATTTTTACCCACAACACACAAAATTTTATCGTATTCAGTTACATAAAACCATTACCTTTCTATAAAATATAGATACAAGTCAACAAATAGACATAACTGGGGAAAAACGGAAATATAATGAAATGCATTTAAAACGATATTTCTTCATTCCTTAACTTAATTTAAAAATGTTCTAATAGACCATATTCTCCATATATTCTAATGGATAACTCCAGAGAATCTGTTTGTTTGTTTTTTCAAAAAAGAAGATTATGTTGGAGCCACTGATGAGCATCATTCGTATGCAGAGGTGGTGTATTAAGAGTTGTGGTAATGTTAGAGTTACATATATGAGTTCGTCATCTGCAAAAAGCTGGCAGCCAGCCTCTGGGTAGCTTGCAGGCACTGATAAACAGAGTGCAAAGGAGTGGAACAAGTAGCAGTCCTTGGGGAATGCCCATTCTGTTTTTCAATATTTTCACTATTTTTCTTTCTTGTTCATCCATCACACTCTGCACACTTGGGTATATCATGGTTGACAGTGTCAAATGCCTTTTTTAGATCAAGAAAAACAACACCCTTAAAAGTTAGTGTGTATTCCACCCCCACAAAACTGCCACCAAAAAAGTCCTTAATATTGTCAGTAAAATAACAGTTTGCTATTTCTGTGGAAAATTTTGGTCTAAAGTCGAATTGATCTGTCTGTAGATGTGTAAATAGTTGTTACCACAACATTTTCAAGTATCTTTGACAAAAAAGCGAGTATGAAAAAAGGGCGATCGTTGAAAGTCGGTCTCCCCTGGTCTTCTCAATAAAGCCTGTGTTAGAATTAGATCTGCAGTAACAGCATACCAGTGTCAATGAAAATCAATGGTATTCTTAATAAAAGAGGGAAATGCAGGCTTATTCGACAACCCAAGGCCAGTGTAGTTCATTTCCAGCACAAGATACTGCAAAGTATGACTTTTCATTACCATTTCGGTGGAACTATAGCTGCCAACTTCATCACTGCAGGAAAGGAATAACTCACTGATGTGACCTCATGACCTTTAAGTCAGCAATAAACCTCCAGTTTAGGTCCAGTACTGTTTTATTATGCTGGAGAGAGGAAAGCACAATACAGATTATGAAATTAAGAGTGTTACTTTTCATTTTAGTTTTTCTGTTGTATTTAGTTTATGTGATTTTAATTACAACTATGTGACAAATGTAAAATCCATATGTCACTTTATAAACGTATTTTTGATGTCCGCTGTCTTTAGAAGAGCTCTGCTCCTGGAGTGAGGAGGAGTGCAGGAACTTTGAGCATGGGTATCGAGTTTATGGGAAAAACTTCCACCTCATTCAGGCAAATAAGGTGAGCACCCAAAGGATGACCTGCTACCTGATATGCTCATTTAAAAGTGTTGACTATTCTTCACTAATGCAAAAACAACCTCTTCTTATCCACAGGTACGAACACGCTCAGTGGGCGAGTGTGTGGAGTATTACTACATGTGGAAGAAGTCTGAGCGTCACATGTACTTTACTCAGCAGGCTACCAGGCTGAGCCGCAAGAAGTACAGCCTACAATCAGGGAGCATGTGAGTGCTGCTGGGACACCAATCTGAAGATAACCAGAGTCTTTTAGATATAAGTGCAATCAGAAAGCACAGCACAGAACAGCCATCTGATTTTAAGTTTGTCTCCTTGTGGAGCACTGCACTGCTCCCAGCTAGCTTTAGCTCAGTACCAGTGTGTTCACTTGCACCTTCATTATGGACAACAAATTCACCTGACCTCGTTGTGTAGCTGTGTAGCTGAAAGCAGTTTTAAGATTGATACGGTCCTTTTTTGGTATTTTGTTTTTCTGTCTCATAACAGGATCATACAAAAACTATGAAGCTCATTTTCATGAAATGATGAAGAGGTAGAGTTTGGGTAAATGAAGTGCTTATTAAACTTTGGTACATATCTAGAAACACTTCCTGTAAAATTGCCAGATAGGGCTTTGGACTTTCTAAGCGTGAGACCTGTCAAGGATCAATTTTAAATCCCTTACTTTTTAATTTTTACATGCTACCATTGGGCAGTATTACCACGAGATGCAGCCTCCTTAACATTCTGTGGGTTACTGATGATCCTGGTGGTATTAATGATGGTAAATGGCCTGCATTTGTATAGCGCTTTACTTAGTCCCTAAGGACCCCAAAGCGCTTTACACCACATTCAGTTATTCACCCACTGCTGATGGCAAGCTACATTGTAGCCACAGCTTCCCTGGGGCGCACTGACAGAGGCGAGGCTGCCGGACACTGGCGCCACTGGGCCCTCTGACCACCACCAGTAGGCAACATGGGGTATCTTGCCCAAGGATATTTGGCATGCAGCCTGGAGCAGCCTGGGATCGAACCACCGACCTTCTGGTTAGCGGCTGACCTGCTCTGCCACCTGAGCTACAGCCACCCCCAATGATCTCTCGGCTCGCTCAGTTTTAGATTAAACTGGTCTAGATGTCACAGAATTTTTGAAAACATGATAAATAAAAATTGTTGACCTAACTTGCAAATTAGGAAACCTGATGCATGATTTTAGTGCGCTATTAAGTTAAACCATTGTCACGCTCTCTCTCCGGTCCACCAAATAAATTAAATAAATGTACTACAAATAAGTAAAAAGTCTACACTAAAACTACATCAGGCTACACCAGACTACCTATTACAACTGGAACCTGGAAGGGCCTAATTCTTCATTCCCACATGTTTTTGCTTCACTTTAACAGCATTTTGACAAATTCCACCTCACTTGATCTGTAAGCAAATAAAGTTTTTGTGAACTATCTGTCTCTCAACTGAAAGGACATCTAAAGATGCTGTTGTTCTGCAAAGAGCTGGTTAATCCAAGTTATATGAACATATTTCACAACAACTACTTTTGTTGAAAAAAAAATTGTCCGAGTGAAAACTGTGAGCTCTGTAGATGGCAAAACACACAATTTGTCAGAGCTGGAAGTACTTCTGTTGTGTGTTGCAGGGAGGATGGAGACCAGGATGGGGAGGTTGTGGAACTGGAGGGAAGCAACAGTTCCTCAAGGTTGTTGTCTCACAGTTCCATGGGCACAGGGCAGCTGGAGTCCCCATTACCTCCACAGTCGAACCTGGACCAGGACAAACAAGGTAAAAACCAGAGGTAGCCTCAGAAAAACACCTGTTATGATGGCTCAGATGGAAGCTCTTTATATTTACTTTGGTGAGCTCTTGCCACACAAAATTTCCTTTCTTACAGAGAACTAAAATAATATGAAAATAATAGTGAAGCAGAGGTTTCAGTCTAAGTATTATTAATTGTGACCTTAAGTTCAAAGTAAAGACACAAGCTTCTTCTTCTTCACAAAAGAAAAAGTAGATATACAGAAAAGTTTGCCACATTGACGTTTCAGTGTCTGATACAACTGAAGCTATGTATGTTTACCCATCTTTTTGTACATAAACCATTTACATGCCATGTGAAACATACATGCCAAATCCTTTTTCAGTCATGTTATACATGGGCTCCATTGATTTCCTGTTTGTTTACATATTCTTCCTGTTTATTTTGACATATTTATTATCCCTGTCTCATATGAAACATTTTATGTCTCCCTTCCTTTGTTTTCCCCCAATATTTTCTTGGTATACATCTGTTTTGTGTTGTGTTTTTGCTCGCATGTATGCACGTGTCTGCGTGTGTGCGCTTGGGCACGTTGTGCATGTTGATGGTGCTCCAGAAGAAGAGGGCCGCCCCAGGCGCAGACGAACTCCCCGTTTTCTCTTAAAGCCATGACCTCAGTCCACTCAGGCCACAGACAGCAGGTTGAGCAGCCTGCAGGTAAAGAAAAGAGGATGAGTACAGAAAACAAAAATAATGTGGTCACTGGGAAATAATCAGACAAATAAATACACAAAGTTTAATGAGAAAGGAAGGAAATGGGTCTAATGTAAACAGCCTCCTCTGGCTGTGTAATAGTTACCGCATTTGCAAATAATGTCTGAATAATGTTGGAGATATTATTTACAATATTGATTTTTGCTATTTTCCCTCGGGGTTAGAAAAAGATTTGTCAAATACAGTTTTTTCTCTTATTTACCATCACGTCTTTTCAAAATAAGACTGCTGTGTGAAAATAAAATTCAAAATCAGTGTAGCAAAACTTCTACAGTTACATTTGCTAAGAAAAAATGTTTATTGCTGTGGCTGGAGGACATATTACCAGCTTATAAATAGCATGGCATATGTAGAATTTACAGTATAAAACATGCAGTAACAGAGTTGTGTAGATAATTCAGATAGTTCATAATGCCCAATTTGAATTTGTTGTTTGATACATCCCAGGATATTTTTTACTGATGTTGTAGCGTAAATGGAACAGCATTTGGAGAAATGTTTCAGTTTCAGGAGATTACCCAGCAAACATGGTTAAAACTGCGACGTCGTCTCCCTGGTCAAAACAGGCCGGGGTACGACGCCAATGTAGAGCGAGTGATGTAGACGTCGTTTCCACGTAGAACAAAAGTGACGTCGGCTCGTCTCTTAAACAGTGAGAAATGAATATTAAGTTATTGTTTATTCATTATTTTTTCACAACTAGTATGTGGTTGCGACCAGATATCCACATGAATATTTCGGTGGATTTTACATCGTCACATAGTGCTACTGGAATCTTTTTAAATTTTTTAAACAAACAACACTTTTAAGTTGTTTTCAGTTTTGTAAATCTAAATTCCTTTTCATTTGTTGCTTGGTGAACTTAGCACACTGGACAATTATTCCCTCTCTGTCTGTGACGTCGGCATCATAAACTCAGGAATGCTTCGGCCAAACATGAAGTTCGGTAAGCGTGAGGTCACAAGTTTGAGTCACCGCTAAGGTTTCTTCTTGTCTTCTCATGCTTTTCTTGAGAGAATTTAATTTCTATTTCCTTTATTCTGATCAATAAATGCACAGTAAAAAAGAATTTTTAAACACAAACTTTCTTGTGCTTGAAAATCTAACAAGGATGTTCGACAAGAACCTCGTTTATGTTAGGAAGTACCGTGAAGGCTGAAGTTGATGCTGATGTGACGGTAAGATTCGTGATATCGGTTCAACTTTCATTTTGGAACTATGACTATTGTTCGAAAAAAGACCACCAGCTGTTTAAATGTTTGCTGGGTACTTTGTAGTAGAAATACGTACGCTAGAAGAGCACAAGAGCACTCCTCAGATGCCATTGTAACCATATACATCAAACATACACCCTAGAATATATGACAACAGTAATGGAGCTTTTATTAATCTGTCGTCCTGTGAATTTCTATACATCTGTCCAGATGGTGAGCTGGTGATGGGCTTGTCAGAGCTGTGTGGTGACGAGTGTCCTCAGCAGCTGTTCGGATGTCCTTTCTCTCTCCCGCCCATAGACGGCCTGCAGGAATCTGGCTCAGATAGTTGTTGTCCTTCAGCTCCAGTCCAGCTCCAGTCTCAGCTCTTTGCTGAGGGCTCCCAGTGGCCCTGCGGGAACTCTCCGGCCCTCCATGACAACCACGGGCACCCAAACTCTTGTTTCTTTCAGCTACACATGCGTGGCGAACATTTACTTTCTGAGGGCCCTGACTGTGGTACAGCGAGCGGTGGGGCCAGTGCTTCCCACATGCTGCAGGTGGAATTTAGCCTGCCATCCTCTTCATCTTCCTCATCCGCTGTCCTCCCGTCACACTTCCAGGCATTCGGCAGTTTGCTTCACCCCTCACCCGTCCAGCATCCTCGCTCTCTCACACAGTGAAGGGGACATGGAGATATCTAAGTGATACTCTGTGTAATTTGCCCTGTGCGTTTTTGGTTGGTAGTGATCTTTTACAGCAGGGTAAAAAAGAAATGAGAGGACAAAAAGTGCGTTAATGCAACTTGCTTGAAAACAGATGGACCCATTACCTGTGTTAGCGGGTGACTTGTGTGCCTCTTCTTAAACGGAGACGCTCGAATCCTACGCCCATTGTGGAATGATGACTGTGTTAATCACTACTTTCAGACATTGATTATGTGCTGCTGTCCATTATTCCTGAAACTGATTCTTGACAATGTTGACCACTGCTGCTTTGTTTTCTTATTTATCAGAACGGACAAATTTGACTGCTGCTCAGATTTGGTTTTTTTTCCCCAGATTCTTACCGTGAATACAGACAGCATGACTTTTTTATGCTCTTCATATCAGTCAGCATTTTCACTGCTGCAGCCATTTCAGATCTGCTATTGGACTGTACCTCACATGATGTAATACAGGGGGGGATGTCTGACTACAGAGTAAAATCTGTCCACTTATACAACATAGAATAGTTTATTTAAACATTAACTTAAAATCTTTTCTCCTTTTTTGGCCCTACATACTTGCCTTGTCTTTATTCTACAGAAAAGTTAATCTTTCTTAAGATTTTTTTTGAAAGAACACCTTAAAGAAAAAAGTTCTACGGCTGATTTGAATGTGCTGCAATGTAGGAGCCTAATGGAGCACAATAATTTTCTGTTTTATTGTATTTTATTTCTTTTTTTAATTTCCTTTCTTTTTGCTTCTGCTGAAATTTTCCTCTTTTTTTTCCCACCATTGAAAATGTATATAGATTTATAAAGGTGCAGGGTTTTGTCATCAGTCATGAACACCATTTCTCTTATGATGAATAACTGCTACCATGATGAGCCTTTTTCATATGATAGGCTTGAAAATGAAAGACTGAAATATAAAACTTTACATGCTAAAGTGCCGTATACAGAAGTGAGAATACCCGTGTGCAATATCACTGAAATATAAAACGGTTCACGAGCGAAATATTTCCACCACATAAAAAGAAAACAAAAACATAAAATATACATAAGCACAAAAACAAAAAAACACAGTTGTGGTCAGAAACTTACACAAGAGTCATCATGCGCATGAATGTCATCGGAGTCGGGGGCTTTTAATGATTTCTTTGAACGGTTCAGTTTCCAGGGTGGAATGATTGCACAGCACACATCTTTAATGACTTTTAAAGCAAGTTTGAATTTATTTTGGATTTTCACTAATCTACACAGGGTCAAAAGTAAACATAGAGCTTTTCAAATTTATACATACCCCCGCAATAACATTTGGTTAAATTTCCTTTATCGACCTGCAACTGAACCAGACACCTTGGTAGCTGACATTTCCAGCTGTAAATTTCCCCCCTCGTCTTGGCAGATTTGGCAGAGTTCATTGCCCATGATTTTTTGTAAGCTTCTGACCACAACAAAAAGATCAGTGACAAGTCAGAAAATCTGATTACTGAAGCCAAAACGAGTCCTCATCTGATCTCCAGTTAGCCTGGATCCATTAACATGAGCATCAGAACGTACAGTTTATTTATTTATGGGTGTCTATCTGCAAAAGAACAGATGCATAAGTAATCAGAAGAAGTAGATCACAGTAGCTGTTCTCTTGCACAGTCTAGCTCTTGAAGAAAACAAAGCCACGTGTTTTAGATGACTCACATAATGTTCACCACAATGAACAGGAAATCTTTCTCTAGCACAAAACTGTTAAGAACATGAGAAGAAGCCTGATGCTTATTAGGAGCAGATTTCTTAGTCACATGACAGATGAATTTGTTTTCCTTAGATGTGTTCCAGCATGTTTAGCATGAGCTGGGCCAAGACCACCACAGTGAATACAGTCCCAGCAGTGAGGCAGGGAGGTGGGACTGTGATGACCTGTGGCTGGATGAAGTGTTGGGGGAATGTTTCTTGATATCTTGTTAAATCTCTTTAGATAAATTACTGGTTGACAAGATGACTCCAAGTCTCCAGAATTTTCAAAAAAGATGAATACAGCAGCTTGTCACTGCCAAAAGTACCATAAGAAGAAAATAGTTTAAACTGAGATGATCTGAATCCAACAGAACACCATTAGAGTATTTTAAAGAGAAAAGCAGAGCAATATAGCTCCTCAACAAGGAGCAGCTGAGAGGACCTCCATACCAAGGAGGACTGTCAAACATTGAAGCCAACGCACAGAGTAATAAAAAAAAATCAAGATTTTTGTTGCTGTTTTGTCTGTTTTTTTAATATAATAAATTAAATGTTTTAATATAGTAAATAAAAAATTATTTAAAAAAAATAAATAAAAAACTTCATTTTTTTAGATTAAATGTGACCTTGCTGTAAGAACATTGATATTACAACTGTTGCTTTCCAGCTAGTGCCTTGGAGGTTGTTGGTTTTTGGTTGGGTTTTTTTTTGGTTTTTTGGGGGAATTTTCTATGTGTATCCCATCCAACGGGCACTTCAAATAAAGCAACAAAGAATCCAGAAAGTGAACAAACTCAAATATTCCTCGTGTTTTTATTTTAGGATAAAACCCAATAGCCCATGGTTTGACTTAAACATTCAACAGTTTAGTGATACTGCACATGAGTGGACTTGCTGCTTTTTCCACATGATGAATGAAGGTGAACAGTTTCTCAGGTTCTGGTAAAATGATGCTTTTCATGTCAGTGACTGACGGTCAGTGGATAAAGTCAGTCATCCCTCCGAACAGGTACCGAACATCCAGAGAGGAAAGTGATTTATATTTACAGCTTGTTGGTCCGAGACGTTGTGTACAAAGATTATCCCATCATAGAAGTTCTGAGACCTGCTTGTCTCAAGTTCCCAGGTAAGTCCCACCTTTGATCTAAGGAATTCTCTATTCTTCTCTTCGAGCCTCATATATTTAAAGTGACAGATTTTTCAGATAATTTATTGAACCACGCTGGCACGTCCCAAAAACTCAGTAAACCTCTGCAAGCCACATAGAGACGGTTTACATTCTGAGAGCCTCGACTGAATGAAAAGAGCACTCGGCTAACAAATGTTAAAAAAGAGGTGAACATGATTATGACTCAAGAGATGATGAATGTCAGTTTATATATATATATATTTATATAGTACATGATACACAGTATACTATTAAATTGACTCTTGCTGGAGCAATTTCATGGATTCTTTTGGTAATTTCACAGAATCATAATTGTACATATGTAAAATGTACATTAATGTACTGAACTTTCATGTCTGTAAGTTTTAGTCCATCGCTAAAGATAAAAAGTTCCACAGAAAACAAGGATTTGGCCCCAGCTGTTTTCTTCCATCTATCCCTGTTTCTCTTTTCTCTCTGTGCTGGGCCTTTCAGCCATCCAGGTTTAATGCTGGTTTCAGATCAGTGCTTGTTTTGTTGTTAAATGCTTATATATGTAGCCACTTTGGATAAGACAATGAAGGAAAACGAGTAAAATTATTTTTATATTATTATTCTTGTCTCTATATTTTCTTTGTCTTTATGATATATGTCTTTTAAGACTGAACATAAATGGCCTACTTATGAAAAAAGCATACTTTTGTCTGGTCTTGTTCTCTACATTTATTATTTGCAAAGGAAAAGGAGTTAATTTAACGGCATTTCTTTTTTCTTCATTATTATCATTATTATTTTTACATAATTTCCTTAGGGATTAATAAAGTATGCTGATTCTGATTCTGATGCTGATTTTTCCTATTATATTTAGTCATCTATAAGCTTCTGCTTCTTTCTTATTTGTTTGTAATCATTTTGAAAAAGAAAAAAAATAAATTGAACAATGGAAATGTTCGATGTATTCCCAAAGTATTATTGGTTTTCACAGGTGATGTGGTTCCACTTGTTTGTGTGATACGCAGTGTTCTACAAAAAATGAAATCTTAACAGTTAATAGTTGCGGTGGGAGAAATTGATTCCAAAAGAGTTATAGCTCAACTGCTCCAGTAGCTCTCAGACTTCTTATATTGATCTTTAATGATATCCGCTTTTCTTAAAAAAGCTATTTTTTATAATTGTTATATGTTTATAGCAGTATTTTTGCTGTGTTATCTCCCTCTGTTTATACTAGTAAAACAGTAGCTGTAAACGTGCCTGTTGCTGGTTAACCTGGCTCCAGATGTAGCAGTTAACACATTCACTTTATGAGTCTCGTTTCAAGACCACAAGGAAACACCAACCCACCTTCAGGGGATCATGAGTGCTGATCCCAAGCCTGGGTTGTGTCAGGAAGTGTAAAACCAGTGCCAAATCACACGTGGACCCATCTGCTGTGGAGACCCCCTTGGGAAATCAGAAGCTGAACCAGAACCAGTTTGCTGTCAGTACAACTTTAATTCCGCCCAAATTTTTACCCCTCTAGATTTTGTATTTTACCATCTTAAGAGATTTTGCCTGTCTTTGTGTCCTCTCCACTGTTATTTAAAGGGCTTTGTACCTTTTTACTACTTGATTCTCTAGCGCCCTCTAGTGGCACCAGGCTGCAGGTAAAGACGCAGAACAGCAGTGCAGCTTTCCTAAGTTGTACGTGGGCCATGCCCCTGTGGAGAAGCAGGGGGACTTCATCACTCACCAAATACAAATTTATTTATTTTTTAAAAAAAGCTCAATTAAATATTATAAATAATTATCAGGAAGGATTACAATAAGTAAACTTAATTCCTCCACTGCCACTGATTTGTCAGCTGCGCTTTCTGACATATTTTGGCCCTTATTTTTCTTGCAGATTAACGATGCAGCACTAAAATATTTAACTGACTCTTCTCAACAAGAAGCAAAGTTATGCTGTGAGTCTACTCTGCAACCTAAGGCCTGAAAGTTTTTAATATTAAAACTCAAATGTGAAGACGGCAGTGTTTGTTTTATGACTGTGTGAGCTGAGGTAATATAACGGTAAAGAAGGTATCCATATATTTCCCTTCTCTTTATGGTCTTTATCTTTTAAAACTGAATATAATTACTTCTCAGAACTTCAATATATTTCGGCATTCTGTTATCTGGCCTGGTTCCCGACAGTACGCCCTTCATTTATTGACATTTATGAGCTGAGTCCAGATAAATGATGGAAGGTCTTGTTTGTTGCTGGTAATGCTACTTTGCTCCATGCTGTCTGTGTGGATTTATGGGTCAGCATGAGCTCCCACACAACAATGCGTGAGCTAATTGGCAATTTCAGCAGCACCCTCATGATTCAGTGCAGTGATCAAGTACAGCCCCACTCACTGACATTGCAACAGAGCTGTGATTATTATCCTATGACTACACAGTGTATGGCATTCCCAATAAGGTTAATGTGGCATGATCATCTTCGTGGAGTGAACCAGTGAATATTTCACACTTAGCTTGTCAAGTACAGCAAAGGAAAGAAACTATTACATTCACACTGATGTGTGGTAGTGGGTGTATACTCTCCAAGGTAACACTCAGAAGGAGGGCAATCTAGCTGAAGGTCCCCAAGCTGCTGCGTGTGTATGAGCAATGGAAGATTCATGTGTGCAAAGTAAGAAATCTAGAAAATAAAGACATTAATTCCATAGGGCCGATTCTGGCTTTTCACTGAAGAACCTAAGAAAAATAAGGAAGACATAGAAAACGTGTATTTTTGAGTGTTAAATCTCATCGTACCTTGAAATGACCAAAGAAGACAAATTGATACAAATCCATGACCACAGAAGTCCTCAACAGTGTCTCAAACAGAGCCACAGATGACAGGTTTAGTGAGCAACAGGCAAGATATGGCCTTCATGAAGAGTATCAATTTGTATTTACTTGGGTACATTTTTTTTTTTAACTGATATCAAAATGTCTTTGATGTTTTGAAACATTAAAGTGTGAAAAATACAGAAAAAAGAACTCAGGGAAGGGGGCAAATGCATTTTTCACTTCATCACAGATGATGGCTTTCCAGATGTGGAGCCTAATGGCACTAATGCAACTCTGTACTGTCAGAGATACAGGATTTAGAATTGAGATGAACACCATCTATATACTTAATCATCTCACCGACCTGTTGCCAATGAAACGAATAAGTTGTAAAATATTCCTCCAGTGTTTTGAGACTAATATAATAGCTAATATTTTCAATGAAGTAGTAAAATGTCTCAGTTTAAACATTTGATAAGTGTTCTGTGCTCATTGTGATAAAATATGAGATCATGCGACTTACAATTCACCACATTATTTTATTTACATATTACACAGGTTTCCACCTTTTTTTGAAACTGTGGTTTTATATGCTACATTAAGCACATTAAAAACAAAGAAACGTGAAAGCCAAACTAAGTGGGTCCCCTTATATACGGTTCCTGTTCCAGAGCAATTCAAACTCAGTTGATTCAAACACTTTTTCATGAGAATATTGCAGTATTTATCCTCCTCATTAATGAAATTGCAATCACTCCAGTTGAATAACTCAGACTGAAAAAATAAACGGACATTACCTTCTACTGAAATGATAATGAAACCTACTAGCATGCCTGAATTGTTGCCTTAGCAAGATATTTGACACTCAGAAAGCTTTCAGAGACTCACCCAGTGGCCTAGAATTTAACCAAAGAATGCTTAAGCACTCTGAAACATCTTAGACTCTCTGTGCTGACTCTTAACTGCCTGTTAAGATGCCCTGCTTCATGTCAAGGGGCTTGACATTGAATAACTGTGAGAAACATCACAAGCTTGTTCATAAATTGCCAGACTGGAGAGCTTCCCCCTGGAATCTGAAATCTGGCAAATAACAGAAAGTGTAAGCACAACACAAGAATTTCAAGGACCTTTATACATTTGTGTTGAATGAAGCTGAGATCACCTACAATCCTATCTTTCATTCTGTCCATTCATCAGACCGTGAGAAGTCAAAGAGACACTAAAAGAAACAAGCTCACCTCTCAAACAGCTGAGCATGAGAACCAAAGGTTGGACCAGTAAAAAACTGCAGCTCCATGCGTTCTTTCCCAGGCATCAGCTTCATGTGTGTTAAAAGTTTACAAAGGTGTGTATCCACTACTCAACACTCAATAATACTACATTCATCTACCACAAAAAAGAGAGATGGATGCAAAGAAACGACACAACCTTCAGGAGCTTCAATGCCCTGGTCCAGATCTGGGAGATCTCCCAGGACATCATCTGTCTTCTCATCAGGAGCATGCCCCGATGTCATCAGACATGTATACAAGCACGTGGAGGTCAAACAAACTAGTGAGTACCATTCACAGATGCTGCAATGAAATATTTGGAAAACAGACTAGCCTGCCGCATCATTTTGTCACTTTGATCTGCAGGTTGACAGTTGATGTGGCATCCTTTCGTTCCTAATACATTATTCAGCATGATTTTTTTTCCCACTGTGTTTTCAAAGTATTCCTTTAATTTTTTTGAGCAATGTAGAAGAAGCTGATTACAATTGTCGGTGCTTGCTTTGATGAAAGCACGGGGACTTGAACTGACCACCCATCAGTTTGAAGCAGTTTCCTCAATTGGATGTGCAAACTATGTCCTCAAGTGTCTCACCAAAGATCTGTAACAGTTTGTATTGCGAGGTATTTATGGATTTATTTTTATGTTGAAAGCAACACGCTGAGGATGCTAGCTTGCCAGAGTTACACATAAACCCTTTGCCATGTGTGCTCTCCGACTACACAGGTTCATGGTAAACGTCAAAGACATACAGAGTTTACCACCTTCTGAGACAAACCAGGAGTAATAATATGGACATTGTATTCAGTGATCTGCCACTAGAGAGCGCTCTCAGTCTTGGGAAAACATATTGAGTCTGACCACTTCTGACTTATTAAGAACCTTAAGGATCATATTAAGTGTGCATGTAAAGACAAGAAAAGCCAAAGTTTCTTTGGGCAGACTCTTTACTAGATCTGCAGATATAACATAAGCAGAACAAGCTGCTTGAACATCAAGCAGACTTGCAGTTAAGAGTTATGATGACTTAATACAGGACATACCTCCTGCTTGGATCAACATACATGCATGAAGATGTGCAGCTGTTTTGTTCTGTTAGGACCGTCATGCTGACACATCTTTTCCCTGCATAGCTGTGGGTGACGTGGTACCGATGTTTAGATATATCTATTGGACTCGTTTTGAACGTAAAGCACGTAAAGCTCATCCTGTTCCTTCATCATGTTCTCTGTAGAGATGTTTTCTAATTCTATGAAAGAAATATTTTCCACAAGGCTCTGTGCTGACATTCACACAGTTATTTAACCTTTTAGCAACACGAGGACAATCACCCGAGGATAAGGTGGACCAGGGCATTGCAGCTGCCCCAGAACACAGGGTATTAGAAGACTTTGAAATGGAAACTAAACACAATGATGAAAATACTTAGTTAGATGTTTATTTTAATGGATCTCCAAATTTATTTGATTGACTGAGTGACTGATTAATTGGTTACTTTAATGAAATGGCAAATTATGAACAATTTGGGGAAGAAACAAAAAAGAATCAGTGTGTTGGGCTGATGGCATCTTTCTCTGTTTTCAGTGAGTCATAGATAAAACCATAGATTTTTTTCACCTCAGAGTCTGTTTCAGAGCGTGTCAATTTCTCAGCTTTTAGCTCATTATTTTTCTCCTGCAAACCTTTCTCCTTTGAGAGCGTGTTGCTCAGCACCTCCTGACTTATAACTAGTCTTATAAGTATTCAAAGTTTCATAAATTTTATTGACTTTCATTGAGAGTAATTTTTTTCTTCAAGGCATCAACGTTATTTTCTCAGCTTATGCTTATATTCCCAAGCTTCTTCATTCAGAACCTTTCTGTAGACCTTCACATGAGTCTTAATTAGGACTTTGCTCTGTGCCTGCATGGTGCCGCCTTCTCCTCAGCTTCCAGTTAAAGGTATCTATCCTTTAAAGTTTATTTGATCTGCAGCTGATGATTGACAACATGCATTTGAGCTCCCAATTTGTCATTTTCATTGTGTTTAACCGCACAGAGCCTCTTGAGTATTTACTTTTTCTTTCATTCTTGAAGAGATTCTGGCATTCCTGTCATAAGGGATCATTGTGATGACTCAAGGCCTCTTTTGACACTGCATTGTTATGGTTTCTTGAAGAGATTTTGCTCTGGATGTGTCTGTAGATCTCCTGAATGTCCTGTTGTGAAGCTTCATTCTGCTGCTTTTGTGACATCTAGTGAGTTTGGTTGTTCATGCTTCTCCTTGAGTTGCTGGATTTCCTTTTGCATTGCTGTGTTCTGTTGCCTAATTTCCTCTGTGGACTTCTTAATCACACCACACATTTCCTCAAAGGCTATTTTGTTGTGGACCTCTTCCTCTGTGTGCTCAAGTTCATCATTGAGCACCTCATGCTGTTGGTTCATGGCTTCACGTTCCGCTTTAATTTAATTAAAGTCAATTGCCATGGCAAGTGTGACTTTTATAGTTCAGCTCCTCATTAGCTTTAGGAATTTCATCAGAAAAGCTGTGACTCTGGAACAGTTTGTTGAGCTCATGAATTTGGAGTTGCAGGGTGTCAAGCTGCCGGCTGATGGCTTGCATGCTCACATTAATGGTGCTGTAGCTGGCTGCTTCACCTCTCTGTTCCAGGTGGAGGTCTGTGTTGGCACACCCTGCAAGACTCCTGAGGGGGGTGGCCTGTTGGCTGCAAATCACTTTTGCTTTCTTAAAACTGGTCCGTAAAATATGCCTGTCTGTATTATATTTACTACAAGACTGATCACACTCAAAAATGCTTGGTGTCCATAACTGTAACTGTACAATCTCCAAAATGCAAAGCAAGTTTCCCATCAAACATGAATAATAGCTTCACTGATTTTTGCATGTTAACAATTTCCCTGCAGTATTCATGAATGTGTCAGTTTGAGAGGAATAATATTTCTTGGTGTTTTATACGACAGTCTGGTCCTTATGCATTGTTCTCCATCTCTATCTTGATGTGTTTGCATTTTATGTTTCTTGAGTTTTCACTTTAACAAAGCTAGTTTGGTGTGTAGTGTGGTTCGTGTAACATGCTTGCCCTTGTTATAAATAAATCAACATATTTTTTGAAAATGTTCAGTTAAATTCAGTTTTATCTATATAGAACCAATTCACAACAACAGTTGCCTCAACATACTTTATATTGTAATAATGAGACCCAACAATATTAGAAAGAAAACCTCAACAACCAGATTATCCCCTATGAGCGTGGACTTTGTGACAGTGGGAAATGGGGTGTCCAGATGAACAGATCAACTTTCTGGAATTTCCTTATCTGGATTGTTGAGCATGAACAAATACGACAACCAGGCATTCCCGTGTGCATGTACACTACACTTGTGAAGCTCTTCCCTGCTCAGTACATGAATGAATCTGTGAATCCCTTTTTCTAGCTTCAGTACTGTAAACTGGGGGCGAATGGGTTTGGGGGGAGGATCATATTTCTGGCTTCTTCTGGCACCTAAAAGAAGCCGTCTATTGTTAGGAACAACCAGAAGGAGGCAGAGAAGCCATAGCTTTAAAATGACTCCAAGTATGCAGCTCTCTGTTGTTGTTCTGTGTGTTATTGATGTTTACTTTGCACGCTATAACATTTTAATTTATCTACTGAGTTGATTTTACTGCTTAAAAACGTGTAAAATTCAAACAAAGCTTCAGTGTGTGCATGCAAGATCATCTGCTTAACTCAAGGATCCTGAACTAATATACTTCGGGGGGTAAACGTGGTGTTTGGCATGCAAACAGAGTTAACTGTTAATGCACATTCATGACTTAAAGCTCTACACACATGACTGCATGCAGACAGCAAATCTTGTAATGACTGGCAGTGGGGAAACATCCTGACTGCCTGGGGCATAAAGCACTGTGGCCTGGAGTCCTACTGATGTAAAGTCATGCTAATTTTGCTTCAGTCCCAGGATACCTTGCAAAAATCTCCCTGGTTTTGTTGGGATGAAAATTCTGTCTTCTACCAAGTGTGCTCAGTCCTAACTGATATAAAAGGGTTGGCTAATATGTTTAGTTCTTAGTCATATTTTAATATCTCTCCTTTATATGTAGGAGAGAGAAGTTTGGGAGAAGAAAGATCTCAAGAGAAAAAAGCACCAAGTTTGTTGTGTGGGCTTTAACGTGTGTGATTTAAGAAATGGGAGCTGAATATTCAGTTCAAACCACGAATTGGTGAGGCTACTTTAGTTCTTTTAAGTAAACGTTAATAATTAACCCCATCAATCAGTTCCTTCTGTTAATACAGTTATCCGTGTCGGGAAATGGCATCTTCCTTCTTCCTTCCTTTTTAAAAAAACGGTATTTTAAATCTGAGTGCACTTTTTTCCCAGCTCTAATTAAACAGCAATTGAGTCGTCTCTATCTCTACTGAACATGCATGAAAGGCTTAATACTAGCAAAAGCACAAAGAGGGGGGGGAAGTCTTCCTCCCTGTTTTCTGCGCACATGTGAGCAAAAGCTCGGTGCCTGGTGGCGATCGGATGAAGAGAAGAGCCAGACGAGGAAGCAAGGAGGAGGGATCAGGAGCAGTGGCGTGGTTTGACCGGAGTAAAGAGTTTATTCTGGATTCTGCGGACGCCTCCGCCACTGTTCAATCGGATGGTCTCTCTCTGGTCTTGATTTGATACCCAAATCAGTTATGTGCGCGAAAGGACGCAGAACGTCAGAGGTGCGGTGCTCTGAAAGGAGTTCGGATAAAGTGTCGCTATAAGAAACTTACACACCTCCGCTGTCACTGTCATCGCAGCACAGGTACGAACCAGGATCCCGGAAGAACTCGTTGTGCAGGTTACCCTTTGTTTTTAGAGTTACTTGTACGTTTCCGAGTGAACGAACTCAGATGGACTTGTTTACTTTATTCAAGACAAAAAATATATCTCAAAGTTTCTGATTATAAAGTAAATTAGCAGAAAGAAAATGAAGGATCAGAAGAAGAAGAAGCTGTTCGTTGTGGTGGATGTGCTGTGCGTTATATCTGGTAAGTTAACAACACTTAACCTGTTCCTTTTATTTAGCACACGGACAATGCGCAAAACTCGGCAGGCGTCGCTGGTGATATCTTTGTGGCTACATCAGTTTCTTCTCATAATTCACATTTGTTTGTGTGTTTTGCACCATTGACAGCAGCTTAGGGTCGCTTGTAGTAATGGGAACTCAGCGGTGTTTGTTTATTTGCACGTTAAACTCAAGCGCGAGTGTTTTCAATCAGACAAAAGGTTTTCTGGATGGCTGCTGATTTAAATCTCTATTGCTGATCTAGCAGCTGGACTGCCACACTCGGGTCTAGCGCTAAAAGAGCAGCCTGTCACTCACTTTGTTTATGGAGATCCGGGCTGGGATAACGTCCCGGTGTGACATGCAATTGCACCATGGCAGAACATAAGAGGAAACCTCAGTGTCATCCTCCTCGCAAGGCTGCGTGCTCCAACCTACTCACCAAAAACTTTGCAGGACTTTACAGTGCCCCAGGAAGCTGAATATTTGTTTATGGAAATCTGATACGCATGTGTGCGTCCCGCTTATTCCACATATTTAGTCTGCCAGGAATCCTCAAAAGACTTGTCCCCACTTCCCACGTTCGGTGCATTTCTCGAAATTTGACTTTCTGCTGCTAAATACAGATGCCTAAATAAATAAATCACTGGCCTTTATAACCTGACAAATGTTTTCCATCACAAAGATAATGATTAGATCACCTTTATCAAATAAAAAAAGCAACAAACAGGAAAACTCTGAGCCAACATGTCCAGAAGAAGTTGTTTTCAGATGCGGACACAAGGATAATATGCACATGTGGAATATACCAGTGTGGTGGGAGGTTGGTTCACTGTGTTAATGCCACATGAGCATGACAGCCGCCTGTTTTGCAACGGTCTGGTGTTTGGCACCGTGTTTATCGCTTGTTTGGTCTCGGTTGTAGCTACGAGGTACGAAAGAGGAAGGAGTTCAGGACGAAGACTTCCAGGGCCCCCACCCCATCCCGGGCTTTACAAAGAGCTTAGGAGTATTTTCCATTTGTGGGAATATCCACAGACTGCTGAACATGATAAGCCTCACCATTTCGTTGTCACAAGTCTGGGATTAATGTCTGGGTTGGGTTGGTCGGTGGGTCAGATCTCGATGGCTTATACCACCCTATTTGCCTTTGCTTTCCCTACTGCCACCCACGTCATTCACCCAAATAATCGTCAAGTCAACCCCAAGCTTATGTGAGGTTTCCCCAGGCGTGTAATAACAACATGATAGAGCTTATAATTATGCTGACCATTAGCCTGTATGGAAACAGAGCACTGAGTTGGGTTTCTTCTGCATTTTCAGACTGTTTACATTTCTCGAATTTGTGAGCCTCTCAAATCAGCGGCTGCCATCTTCTTCTCTCTGCACGGTTGCGCAGTCGAAGAAATATGTCTCACATTCAGCAGACTGCCTTCATCTATCTTTTGTTCAGGAATCGAAAGGCCAAAATCAATGGCAACATGAAAGAAAGATTTCTTTGGCATGCTCTCTATCTCTTTCGCCCTGCCCTGCGCAGGTCAAACTACACTGATAACTGTTGGTATCATATGAATAGATGTGCCTCTGTTTTTTTTTTTGTGGTGGTTTAATACAGTGCACAACACAGTTACTGAGAACCTTAATGAATAGAAGAATAGAATAGAATAGAATAATCCTTTAATTGTCCCACAAGGGGAAATTTGGGTGTAACAGCAGCAAGAAAGACACATATACAAACAGTACACAGAACACAGAACAGAAACATACGCAATTTTTTACATATTTACATAAACGAAAATGGTTACCAAAACAGAGTACTGTACAGTTATTAAATTAAATAAACTGAAATACAGATAAGAGGGAAACCCTGGTTATAGTGTGAATCGGTTGATAAAATAGTTACAGCGCTGATGTAAACCTCTATGTTTGTTGGGAGCAGTTCTGATTGTACAGTCTGACAGCTGCAGGGAGGAAGGACCTGCGGAAACGCTCCTTCATGCATCTAGGATGCAGCAGT
>VUQG01000903.1:0-11530 GCA_015106755.1 Etia nguti | reverse complement strand
CATGCCACTGTTTTTAAGCTGTACTCAATTACAGTTTGTGTACTTTTTGTTTTTACACAACCAAATAATATGTATCTGAAAACTGTTTGCCAAAACAGAGTACAAAGCACAATGTTAAGATTTAGCTTTTGAATGAATTACACAGTCCAGTGACACCACCTTAAAACAATATGTGACTGAGAATATAAGTTAGCTTGATGTTCACGGTGAAGAAGTTTCACCTGAGGCTGTGGCAAGTAGAAGCTATGCAAGAAAACAAAGACACATAAAAAATGAGCATATAAAATAAATGCAAAAGAAGAGTTTTGCATGATATTTTCATTTCAGTTATATATATTTTTTATTTCAGTTAGTATTTGATAGAACTTCCTGACTACTTGTCGCAAAACACTCAGCAGCAACACAAGAAAATGGCTTCACAAAAGCAGATTTTAGTTTTCTTTATTCTATCAAAAACAGCAAAATTGAGGCACAGCTGCACCTGCAATGCACATGGTGAAAGCTAGAGTAACTTTCTTGAGAGCAAAGAACTACATTCATCAAGCTACTGTACTTCAAAGTGTACATGGAAATTCATTATTAGCTAATGGCCTTCCTTTCCTTCCAAATATCACTGTGTAGCAGTATTTTGTAAATTTTCTTTCATATCAGCCAGTGCAAAACAGTTTTTTAAAATTAATCTCATTATTGATAATTATTCAATAGCAAATATCAGATTGTTTGCCTGTGAATAACAGTGCTAGCAGGTATTTTGTTAAAGAGCAACTGAATGGTTAATGGACTGGTTCGTATACAGCACGTTTCTGCTTTACCTGAGCACTTTATAC
The DNA here is from genome assembly GCA_015106755.1 of Etia nguti. Lineage (NCBI taxonomy): Eukaryota > Metazoa > Chordata > Actinopteri > Cichliformes > Cichlidae > Etia > Etia nguti. Next base: position 10,703 of record VUQG01000903.1, on the reverse strand, counting down.
AACTTGCCTCATTCACACAAGTACTTTTGTCAATGTGTAAGTGCTTTCTATCTAACATTCATACTACATCAGAGATCAACTTGGGGTTAGTAGCTTGCCCAAGAATATTTGGCATGCAGACTGGAGGAGCTAGGGATCAAACCATCAAGCTTCTGAGTGGTAGATAACCTGCTCTACCTGCATCCTGACTATTGTGTGGCCTATATTTGATGTATGTTTGTCTTAGATAAATGTACTTGAAAAGAGTGATATTGCATTTTTATCATATATGGAAATGTGCATAAGCAGTGCACATTTAACAGTATATAGGAGATTTTCATTTTTATTACTGAGAGTGGAACTTTCACAGTATGTTGTCCTATAATAGCACCCCCAACATGAAACAAATCGCGTAGCTGTGGAATTCACCACACCTCCTTTTCTTTCTTTTTTCTTTCTTAAATAAAACCTAAAGATGCTTGAAAGAAAAACAAACAAACAAACAAAAAAACCCGTCTACCTAATGTTATTGTATGCTGGTATTTTTTATATACATTTGGTTGGTTATCCATTAGTAACCACCAGGAGCAAACAGTGTGATAACCAATGAACATTTTATCTGTCAGTTAATCTGTCACTTTCTCTCTACATTCAAGACAGGCTTCAAACTTTCCTTTTAGAGCTGAATCAGACAGCACTGAACCATCCCTTAGATTTTTGTTTGTTTGTTTGTTTTGTTTGTTTGTCTTGTTTGACCTAAGTGCTGGGAGACTTGAGTATTTCTTTTCCAATCTTGCCTTTATAAAGCACTACTGCATTTTGTCTTCTCTCTTCCATACTGTATGTTTTGGCCCAGCTTAATATGCTCTCCTTTTTTTTCTTTCTTCTGAACGCTTATGTTTGCACATGAGATAGCAATAAAAAAAATCATATGTCTCTGTTGCCTTCAAGGCTGTTGACCTTGACCCTTTTCTCTATCCATTTATGTCTGTCTCCTCCTCCCAACCTCCATCCCTTCATGGCCTCCTTCATTTCTATCTATATACTACAGCAGGTGGCCAAAGGTATAAACACTTCATGTGGTGTGTATCTGCAGGGTTATGCATCTTCCGTACTGGAATCCCGAGCTACTGTCCTCTGGCCTTGAACCCTCCCCCTCTCTCAGCCTTACAGCAGTCTACAACACTATCGACAGACTCATCCACCATTATCATCACCAGACCAAGCCAGGGCTGCTTCCAATTGTTGGCCTTGGTAAGGCAACAGACACCTTGAAGGGAGTTAGTGGACAGAGCTACTGATTTGCTTTTGTGGTGGGACTTAGAGAAGAGTTATCATGACTGACTACATCATGAATGACTACATTCTGCTCTGAGCCATTGCAGGGGGGGCGCGGTATGAATTAAAATAAAAAAAAGAATACTTGGACACTGCTAGCATAATGGAGAGGTTTTTGATGGGGCTCCCACACAAACGCAAAGCAGAGGATGAAGCATCACCAAATATGCTTCAAAACCAACTTCCTTCCAAGCCAAAGACTAGAAAATATGATGCACAACAGCAGCGCCGAGGTAGGTATCCCCGACAGAATTTGTTTCCTGTTTCCCCTGCGTCAGGAGCACGCACTGGGCTGTCCAAATCATGGACAAACAGTATCCGATATCCACATTCTTGATTTTTCATTCACAAACACTTCTTATAATGAAATTTTGGCGATGTTAGCTCTTATACAGTAAATTTTCTTGTAAAAACAAAGGGGGGCCTAGCAAAAAAAGTTTGGGAACCACTGGAGTGGTGGGTTAGAAATTAATAATATGTTATGATGATGCAGAGATTGTATCAACAGAAGGCAAACACAGGCAAGTTGCAGTGCATATAGTGCCATAAAAAGAACATCTGACCACATCAGCCAGAGATTTCCTTGCTAATCAACCTATTTAGAATTAAATGTGACACAAAGCGGGAAACTTTCTGTCTAACTTGAAAATGCAGTTAAATACAAAACTACTCTTAATGGGTCCCGGTGGCTTCGCAGTCAATTTCAGTTTAGTTCCTTGCTTTAAATGAGCCTTGAGGCTGTGCTGCTTGGGCTTGGTGCTGCAACTGCTATCACACCACCACTAATAGTGTGCAAAGCTTTTGTGTGGATTCGGATTTTTATTATTTTTTCTGTTTCTTCTTCTTCTTCTTCTTTTTTTTTATAAAGATTACGGGCTGAATGTCTTTGAGTGGGCTAATTTAAACCTGTTCATTTATCAACATTTCCCGTGAGTGAGGATCTCTATGATGGCTAGAAAGTGTGCACAAGTGATTAACTGCTCCAATAAAAACTATAACAATGCTGTTGATGCTACTGTAATAAGGAACAATATTAATCGCTGTCACGAGGTTCAAAATTCAGTGATTTAAAAAAAACAAAAAATTTTAATTGTCCTGGAATATTTGGTAAAATCAAGGTTCAGAAAATCCTTCAAAAGCCTGCCTTTGTGTGACATGGAAACCTCATTGTAATTTGTATTTCTCAGAACACCGAAAGGAATTCAGCCAAGAAAAGATTTAAGCTTAGGTTTAATTTTTATTTCTTTTTGATGGCTTGACGAGGTAGAACAGACTTATGTGTCTGTATTTTTGTAGGATCTTTATCCTACAATATAAAGTGCCTGGAGGCAACTGTTGTTGTGTTTTGGAGTGGTAAAATTGAATTGAACTGAAATTGAAATCGCAATCCACAAGCATATAAAGACACCACAATGCAGCAAAATTACACTATATTGGAATATCTATGGCTCAATAGCATCAAAACGTACAACAGTGTGTTTCCTTCCTATACATCCTCAGCATTATACCCACAAGCAGGATTCCACTTGAGAAAAAGAGCCATGTGAAGCATGAAATTAGTTCATGACAGCTGTAAAGACAAAGTCAATACGGACTAAAGAGAATCCTGCTCAGTCTGTGGGGCTCAGCCAGACAAATAGTCGTGTGTCATTGACTCCCTCTGTGCTGGGGTGGTGTGAAGAAATCCAAGTCTACAACGCAGGCGAGAACATGAAATCAGACAGTGGAAATTAAGCAAATTCTTACAAATAAATAGGCACATTTTAGATGTTTTTTATGATGAGTATATATACTTTTTCAGCTTATGAGAGCTAAAATTATGTTATGTAATGCTAACATGAACCTATCTACATATGTGCAGAAAGGACAAGCTAATTACTCAAGGGACAAATGCCAGGTTAAAAAGAATAAAATCTGCACCCATGTAAATATATTTGTAAGCGTCCATTTATCTGAGGGAGGAGTAACTGTTTTTTCACAGTTGGACGGATTTTTATTATTATTTCGTGAGTAACTCAAAGTTTGTTTTGTAACCTCTGCTGTTACAGTTATGCTACTTAGGCTGCAACTTTTTGCTTCAGTTTAAATGACTGCTAAATGTAATTTTCCATCATTTTAACATAATCCTTTTTAATTATTAGAGAATGCTGTGCAGTTACTCTTTCACAGGTTTAACTCATCGCACTGCAGGGAGTTCCACCTTCTGGTTTTCTACCTCGGTTCAAAGACATACAAGTCAGGTGGGGTGAATATTTTATAATTGCTCTAGTTTATAAATGTGATGTATTCCTTGCTTTTCTGTGTTGGCTCTGAGAGACTGCTGTTTTCATCACTGTTCTAGGGGAAACCTAGTCATGCTGTGCAAACTATGCCACTCATACCCTTGCCAGTAGCACAGCATGAATAGAAGTTCAAAGTGGCAGGTTATTATGAAACCTAAATGTGAGCATAACAATAAACACAAGTTAACGGATACAAGATACTAAACTTTCCTAACAAAAATCTAAACTTCCAAATTACCAAAAATGAAAATAAAATGACAAAAACAAAACTAAAACGATTCCTCACAGAAGTCAGACATATCATACTCTGCTCACTCACTCCCTCCCTCACACACTTGCACTCTCTCTCTCTCTCTCTCTCTCTCTTGCTCCTGCACATACACACACACACAATGGTAGGGAGTGTAGAGGTTTAAGAGGGCAGGTTGCTTTCAACTGGGATTTAAATGGACTGATGTCATGACCTTGTCCAGTCTAGAAGCAGCAATCCCTTCAAATGGATCAATCATGATGCACCACCTGATGCCTGTCATCCTAGCATGCACATCCACATCCTCTTTGAAAAGAGGGAAGAGAAAGATCTGTAAATTCATTCTTCTTCAAATGAAGTTGTTACAGTATCTCTAAAATAATAGGTAGTCATTGTAGACATGACATTGTAGACAACTTAATGGAAGTTCATTATTATTTTAGTTAAACTGGAACATACAATGATTTTCTATCTTTCTTTAGTTTAGATCAATTTCAACATGTCACCTGAGGGTCCTGGGAAATGTGATGACTATTTTGGGATACCTATTGATTAGTCGTAAACAAAAAAAAGATCATTAAAGCAGCGTCCACTTTGAGTGTTAAACGATAATGACATGAACACTTAGAAAGCTTGCAAGTATTAGTTCTCTAAACTGGTCATGTTCCATTACATAACACCAGTATCCAATTAAACCTGTCAAAGGAGTCAGTAGCACTCCAATTTCTTCTTCTGCCCTTTACTCACAGCTAATAATCATCTGGCTTGGCCTAAAAATAGGACAACATTTACATATAACTGAATATTTTTCATCGTTGTGTGTAGTCTAGAAGTGTAGCACTGAGGGTGGAAGAGAAACAGCTAATGAAGAAAGTGGGCGGCAAAGTTAAGAAAACTTAGAAATCTTGACATTGCAGTGCTTTCCATCCCATGGCATCAAAAACGGCTCCAAAAGGCACCAACAGCACAGATGTGGCAGACAGACCATGAACAGCTACAGCTGCCTGTGTCTGAATATCTGTCAGTGGAGGTGGCCACACCCCAAACCCCAGTGCTGAGGTGGATACATTATTAAAAAATATTTTTATATATATTAATATATTTATGGAGTGGTATAAGGACCTTCAGGCTGTAAACTTTGCTTTTCAATGTCATAAAATTGTGTGTTTGGAGTCGCCCCCGAGTGGCCACTACAAGAACTGCAGCTTTTGTTTGGTTTTTTTAGCTCTGGAGATTGGTTGGTTTAAATATTCCCCTTCACAGAGTAGAAAAATGTTGACAAATGATCCTTAGCTAATATGTTTAAATGTTATTATTATTAAAGGGTCTTTACCTTACAATATAAAGCTCCTTGGGGCAACTGTTGTCGTGACTTGGTGCTTTATAAATAAGCCTGAATTGAATTGAAAATGTGTTGCCAAGGGGTCCTTTCCATGTGACCATATGTGACAAGTTGATAGCGAAACTCACCTTTGAAACCGACAACCTGGTGAGTCACAGCATCAGTGCTGAAAGATGCCTGGTGTGTATCCGTGTAATAGTATTTAATGCCTAATGAGAATGGATCGATTATTCTCACATCGTTATGTTGCTCTTTTGTGCTTATTTTAAAATGAATATATTTGATTTGTTGATGTGTTTGAAGGCATGCTTCAGGGTCACTCATTGATCTCACACTTCATTCATATTCAAATTAGCACTCTAATCTATCCCACTTCATCTTCCGCGTTCGTGATCAATGGCTCAATTTATAAAGCCTTTGTATGGTTGTTGAGGAAATAAGTGATCTAAAAGCCGTAGGGAAATGTTTCCAGGCAGCTTGCTGACAATGACCGCAAGTGCATGCAGGTGGCACAAAACAAAAGGCACAAGATGAATAATTAGCCCATCATTTCTAATTGCTGTAATATAAATGTGTGCCACATTTACCTATACAACCCTTTCCAAGTGACATAAATATTTGATTTCCACTCGCACTAATGCGCTAATGATAGATCTTCTTACTCTACAAGTGGTGATTCAAGTCACCGCATATAAAAGTGGCTAAATGTGCTCGTCTGCGCTACACTGAAGTGTTCATCTAACTCCCAAGAATATTCAATTTCATACCAGCTATTGAATTTTAAGAGGATGCAATAATCCTCTGGTTTGGTAGAGTGTTTTTTCTGTTTGCCGAGAAAATTGCTGATAGGGGTTACAAATGGCTGCGGAATGATGGAGACAATTGTGCTCGTATCCCTGATCGCATTCGCTGTGCCATCTGTGTGAGGAAATTGGTTGAAGGGCTTTTAAATGCAGAGTAAATGACACACAGAAGTCTACTCTCACGTTATATTCTGTTAAACTGCATGCCTAATGATGACAGGAATGAAGGAAGATACAAATATAATGTGTCTTCCAAAACAAGCTGTTTCTTCATTAATTTAGATGTTTAACAAGACACCAAAAAAATCTCCATTCCTCTAGTGTCTGAGGCTACAAGTACACTAATATGTTTTAGCACGGTTTCGGAAATAATCTGTGCCTGTAAATGCACATCATATTGACCATTCATGCATGTTTGTAAAGCGCATAAAGACAGTTGGTTGCTTGTACAAAATGAGGTGGAAGAGCAACAACAAAAAAGTAAGACCAGAGATTTTCTCTGCTTGGACTGTTGCAATGATGAGGTGGAACAAAGTAGGACATAAGTATGAGAATAAAGCAGTCATCTTGGCACAAAACCTGCACTCGGAGTTGTTGCGATGCAAATATGTCAGCGTTGCCGGGAGGATTATTCACTGCTAGAGGGAACCATTGCAAAGAGAAAGGTGTGCACTTAAAAGAGGAATTTAATCTCACAAAGTATTGGAGTTATTATTGTAATGTTTGGCTTCATTTTTGTGAGTGACAGGACAAGAATGTTTTCATAATCGCTCACAAAAACTGAGACACAGTGTTCGAATTTTCTAAAGTGACCCATTAAAACCTGCAGCTGACTCAGTTTTGTTGTTTTATAGTTTCAAAAAGTCACACCTTTACTGGTTGTAAAATGGAAAATGTAGTGTAAATGTGGTAAAAGTTGCACGACAACAAAAAACAAAAACAAAAAATGTGTTACTTTATTCATGTCTGCTGCTGCTCTTGAACTGCAGATTTCAAAGCCCCAGATTTTACTTTTAAAGTAAACTTTACTCCAGATGTTTCTGTTATCCTCCTGCACACAAGTCTGAAAGTTGTCTGTTTGTAAGGGGTGGGTATTTATTACACTAGTGACGGTCACAGGGGAATAGCATGTTACAACGTCAAAATGTCCCCAACACCTCTGCTTTTTTGCTCTTAATTCATACTCGGTGTGTTTCATGTGTGCTAATTTGGTGTCACTGTTTCACCTCCTGTGATTTTTCTGAATAATGAGGAACAAAGATGATTTATTTGGAGCATTTTGGAGTTTGAGAGGTTATCAAATAAGCAGAAGCTAAATTAGGAGGCTTGCTTTTGAGGGATTTTGGAATGTCACAGTGCTTAAAGATCAGCCTTGACTTCTTCCATTTTTAGTCTGTGGTTGATAGCTCAGTAGGCAACCTCAAGGGTTAAAAAAAAAATTTTAAGCTAGTGCCACAGTCCCTGAAATAGCCACTTTAGTCTGGCTCAAATAGCAAGTCAATCCCCACAGGCTATCGTATTAAAATGCCTATATTTACAGCAAAAATATGTGGATGCTTTGACCGACAGGTGGGTGCTTTTTTCTTCTTTTTACCACTTAATATCAAAGTGAATTAAATATGCACGTATCTGTTAATTCTCAGTGCTTTAAAAGGGTGTTCTTTGAACCAGGAAGTGATGTCACCATGGCTGTGATCACTTCGGGGAAGCTCCACGAGCCTTTTAATAGTTTTAAAGCCTGCAGGGTGTCTGTTTTCATCAGCCCTACTGTATTTCTGGTCATCGTGTTTGAGTATTGATGATGGCAAAGTCTGTTAAAACATTTGTTTTTTAATCTCCAGAAGCCATGTCTTGTTAGAAATACCAGTTTTTCCATACAGCCTTGACTTTAGATACATACAGCAAATTGCTATTACCTGAAGTACGGTACAGGGGTTCACAAGACTGGCTCTCAAGGTTATCTGTGTAAACAAGGGGGTCTGCCTGCCAATCTGTGCTCTGCTTGATCCCTCATGCTTCCTTTGATCCCTTCCTAGCTCCTTCTTTGTCTCCAGCCCCTCAGGTGATCAGGCTGCTGGCCAGATGAATTTCACCCATTTTTACCTCCTATCTATTCATTAGCTTCCAGTGCTCACCGCATATAATGTAGGCTGGCATTAGATTAATCCCCATCCATCTCCTCTCCTGCTTTCTGATTATAAGACTTTTATGTAGGCAACATTACTTTTGGAATATATGGTTCAAGTAAAGATGGAGATTTTCTTAATATTAAATATATTTTCATGCTTTCTCACAGAAAACTTGGAAGATCATTTTATGATTATGGTTGGGAAATCATGGAAAAATCACTTTTATTCCTGTTAGTAATAGTCATTTCCGCCCCCCTTACACCTTTACTTCTAACACAATGAAATCCCAGTCATGATGTTTTCATTTTTATTTGCTTAGATATGTTGACACTACCTTGGAAAAAATGTGTAAAGATGTCTGGTTTTCTTCTGTATATGAATGCACTTTATTATACATGACATGAAAAGCCCCCCCCCCCAAAAAAAAGAAGACTATAAATACACTTGTATTTATTTTACAAGTGGGAAAAAAATAAATCAGTGTCCTGTTTAATTGTCTATGTGGATCTAATTTGGTGTGTGTGTGTGTGTGTGTGTGTGTGTGTGTGTGTGTCATAAAAACCTCTTCACACTGGGAAACCATCAACAGAAGATCAGTGCAATTGCTATGCTGAGCAGAGTTTCATGTGTCGCATTGAACCTATTTGCATATTGGAACAGCTAGATTTCCCTCTGGCATGATTAGTTAGTAAGCTGTCACTGCGGTGCTGCCACAAAAGAAGAGAAGCATCAGTGCAACTCAGGTACTGGCATTTGCAACATGAGCTTGTCTCTTTCTCCTCCATATGATTTGAATCAAAGTACTTAGGGTTAAAGATTAATTTGCCAGTCTGCATTCATTTAAATATCTGAACTGATCAGTAAAGTTTTAGTTAATCTTATAAACTATGGCAGTTTGTGTTGACAAGAAGAGAAAACATTTGATACTATGGCACTGATTAACAACAGCGCCAGTTCCCATCTTCACATGTGTGATTTCAGGGAAATAAATCACTTCTTGTCAGTGAGGCTAGAACAATACCACACTGGCTCATTAACAGAGAAATAACATTAGTCAGTCAATACAGGACAGACTTCAAGCAGACTGGAATGAAATCTGCCTTACAGATGGATAACGTAGTAATCAATCACTGCATACCTTCAATAAACACAGGATAACATTGCCTTATACAAATGACAAATAAAACCCCTCATCAATTTCCTTTGACGTTGCTTAACAAAGATACCAGCTTCGGAGATGCTGTAGTCAATATGTCTCATTTGTAGTATTATGGAGCTCAGGCTGCATCCCACACCACTCATATATGTCAAAGCATGCGGCACAACACTTAATAGTTAGGCAGAAAGAGTTGGAGAAATACTAGAAAAGAACTAGTTTATGTAACATGGGATGAAAAGCCATCTATCACAGAAAGGAGTAATTTGTGACCATTTAAACATGGGGATAATGGCATGCGTTTTCACACACATTCTCCTGGAAGGCTTTCATATTATTGTGAGATGTGAAAATGGCAGAAGCTGCGTAAAGATGGAATAATGGGAGCCATAGTACAAAATGTGCATTCTTCCTCACCTTCACAGAGCTGGCCAATTACAGTGTGAACTGTGATTGTTGTGTTAATGAAGTTGGAGAAATTACCATTTTCAAAGGACTTTTTTTTCCTTTTGACTATTATCAAGACAACCTTTAACCACAGTATAGTAATAGAATGACAATACAATTCTTGAGTTCACCAGTTCATTCTTGACCTTGAACGCAGCAGGTGGCATAGTGATGTTGATTGAAAGACAAAGTGCCACTTTTTAGTGCTTAACTTTCCAAAGTCAAAATCGTACCACTAGCGTTCTGCTTAACAGTTAATACAAATTAGCAACAGACAGCAATTCTGGTACTTGGCTATGACACTTTGCTGTCTCAAACTGTGGCTGTAAATACTTTAATGAAGTAAAAAATCAGCTATTCAGTCTGTTTCACATTAAGTGTTCTGTTTTTATTCGGTCTTTATTTTAGAGCAGTGATTCTCAAACTGTGGTACCCGTACCACTAGTGGTACGCGGGCTCTCTCTGGTGGTATGCGGGAAATCTCCAATTTTTTAAGATTAAATAATATACCATTGTGGAGGTATGCAAAGACGACACGAGAGTTCCCGAGGCTCTTCTGGGAGCCGGAGTAACCCAGAAAACGTCTCCCCGAGTGTGAGTCCTCTATGAAGAGCAGCCTTTCCTTATCGTCAGCGGTCGTGGCCGCTACAGAGCGCTGGCGGGCTCGTTTCCCTGGGCCTTAAAACTGCAAAAGCGGCACGGAGCTGTCATGCTGATGATAAAAACACAACCCTTTTCCGCGGTGGCGCCGTGCCGCGATCGCAGCCACCAATTTTATTTATATACCGCCAAATCACAACAACAGTCGCCTCAATTCGCGTTAAAGTTAAAGTAGATCGTACAATAATAGATACAGAGAAAACCCAACAATCATATGACCCACTATGAGCAAGCACTTTGGCGACAGTGGGAAGGAAAAACTCCCTTTTAACAGGAAGAAACCTCCGGCAGAACCAGGCTCAGGGAGGGGCGGCCAT
>VUQG01000900.1:4961-19468 GCA_015106755.1 Etia nguti | reverse complement strand
GTCAGGACCCCCCCCCCCCATGTCAGTGTTAATGATGTAAACCAGCTGTGGAAGCTCGGAGACTCGTAATGCAGCACCAGGGCGTGCACTTTCAGTGTCCTCTAGCATTACAGCACATAATATAAATAATATATAGTAATATAACTATGAATATAAATGACTTACTATTTATATGCTGCTGATATTTTATAATATGAAAGTATATTGTTTATATATAAATATATTATGTATTTTTATTATTATATAACTTATAAAGATGAATATTGTAATCTTAAACTCCTCGTCATGTGTCCTTCTGTTTACTCTGTCCTTATGAAATTTATATTTTATGCTGTGAATCAAACATTTGTTTCTGTATCAGCTGTATCTTTTGCATTATTGTGTCTTTTTCAGTCATTAAAAGCTTCTGCTCAGACTCATGAGCTCATTGTGTTTTTGTTGTGTGCAGCTTGTGCTTGGTTTTGGTTTTTTCCTTTCTTCTTCTTTTTTTTCTTACATCATCCAGGGGCGGTTTTTTGTGTGTCTTCTATCTGGTGATATTTTCTCAACCAATTGAAGCAGAGCTGTAGACCTCAGGTGGTGTGACACATGTAAAAGGAAATGATTCGTCATGTTTGTGCCCTGCTGTCCCTCTGCACATTTAAGCATGACAGTTATGAGTCTTGTTCTGAGGGAGGGTGGAGGGCTGTTTGATGAAGCTACAGAGGAGTCCTTAAATGTTCTCCTTGACTTAATTTTTTGCTGATAGGGTATAAAAGTTAAAAATGTACTTTAATATAATAAGCATGCTGGTGCGGCAGGTGGCCGTGTAACTCCAACAGCATATTTACTGTGTCTGTATATAACATGAAGGAAGAGAGATGAGAGGGGCTTTTCTAATTCACTGCAAGCAAATCACTCGTGGGAGTTTCCCTGCACATGAATCTGCAGCGACACTCCAAACACGTTACTTGTTTATATGCAGTATTTTTATCTTTAGCTTATATTCAGCCACAGACACACTAACTGTTTGACCCAAAACATCATTTACTTTCACACATGCTACTCCATAACATGGTGATGTCACCATGTTTCACTTTCTGTGAGGTTACTGCAGGCCAGACAGCAGCTTATCTAACATTACTAGTATACAGAACAAGCATGTGGTGTGACTAGTTTCAGCCAATTGGGATGAAGCAGAAGTCTGCCAGAGCATGCCTCCTAATGAGTAATGTGGATGTTTGCACATACAGTAACCCTCACGCTGAGGTAACAAGGCCACACACTTGTGACCTTACGTGACTGCGATGCATGCCATTTGGTATTTATGCATCACTTAGAGGAGAAAACATTTTAAGGTTTCCTGCAGAGTTCAAAGAATTTGCAATCTCAGACCAAAGAAACCAAACCAAAACAATCTATCCGCTGCTGTAATCAAAGCAGTTTTAATCCTTTTAGCGATGTAATGAAACAGCTCAAGACGGATAGATGTTAAAAAAATGTTATAAATACAAGAGTGATTAATTAAAACAAAGAAAATGAAGAATAAAAATGAGGTCAAGTTAAATAACAGTGTCGTGGGTTAAGCCTGAAATGGTTTCCAGCCCTGACATGTTGTCTGGTCGTGTTGAAGAGGATTTTTCATTTCACTCAGTTCATATTTGTGCACATGTTTTATTGCAACGCTTCAACTGAAACATTCCTGAAATCTAAAGTGTTGCAATAAAACACTTCAGATTTTTTTTTTATTATTTGCAGCATGACATTACAAAATGTTTATATTTAAAATCTGAAACTATAACTTTGGCTCTGAGCCTGTTTCTCTGGTTTCCTCTTTCCTTGTGTTTGGGTCAAAGGTCAACCAAATCACAATAGTGTGTGCTTTGGCATGGTGTGTATAGCATAAACCCCATACATGTTTAAAAAAAAAAGTGTGAAATTTTGGATTTTTTTTTCCATATGGTTTATGATTATTTTGCTCCAAAGGACTTCTTGTCTCCTCTGCATGGCTGATGAGAGATGACTTTAAAAACAAAGTCATTTTTGGTCTTTGAGGTGTGTTTAGGTTCATTATGAACTTTTCCACAAACCCGAGGGTGGAGCATGACTTTGAAGAAAGGAGCACTGCTTCTCCTTCTTTTTTTAGGCTACCCGAAAACTTTCTTCCTATTTTTTCTCATTTCTTTTCATTGTTTTGGCTGCTGAATTTTGCACCCTGACTCCCTGCAATATCCTTTCTCTGGTGTGTAATGATGTGTAACCTGTGGTTTGGAAACGCCTCGGTCTTCCCCCAAAGAGTTGGAGGAAGTGGGTGGGGAGGGTAGGGCAACAGGGTGGCTGTGCGATGAATTAAAGGTGTGGTCTCTGCGTGGAAGCTTTCAAAAGAAATCTGCAGTTTGTTTCAAGACAAGAGGACTGTGAAGACGGCGAGACACCGTCAGCGATGCTTTCGAGTGAGTAAAGAACAAAAGACTTTCAGTGTGAATAATCATCTGGGCTGAGTGAGTGTGCTGCATTGCATTGTTTCTGCACTCATTTAAAATGTGTTTCTTGCGCCCCGAGTATTTTCCATTCATCTTTTTATTTGTGCTTTTTATTTGTTTTCCATGTTGGAAAGAGTTTAGTTTTCCTGCAAGCACTTAAGTCTCACCTTCTCTCCCGGCTTCACTGTTGCTTTGTTTTTGGGTCTTTGCTTCTTCACTTTGTTTTCTTCGTTGTTCTATATGGTATAAATGTGACCTTGCAGTTCATTTAAAATAGACCAAGCGTGTGTCTTGGGTCATGACAGAAGTCAGGGGCAAAGATAAGCATCGCTCTCACAGTTTGAACTTGAGCGGTGTGAGCGTTGGTGGTGTTCCTGCTTGTTTACCTGATCCATAATCGATTCAGAGGCTCAGGAGACGTCTGCTACAGCGTGTAATGAAGAGTGGAGTTGATTGTTGTGACTGATTACTGTGAGCCCTACACGCTCAGATCTGAGCTAGTGATTATTGGTCTAGGATCACCAGCTGTCAGACCTCATATGGGACATGTCCAGACATTTCTTACATTTTCAAGGGAAGTGAAAATGTGTCCAAAATGCCCCGACTGAAACTTTAACAGTTATTGGAGAAGAAAAAGGGAGAGCGGGAGTACGCAAAGACTGTCACATGAGAGCATTTCCTATACTTTTAGGAAGTTACATTTAAACCCAGAACACTACATCTGACCTTTTACCTTACCTCTAATCTGCAGAGTGTGTGTTTATTTTCCAAGTTTGGTATATCAGTATTCCTGATCCGGTGACTCTGGTACAGCTGTATGCACGGATCAGGAAAATGTCTGTTTTTAAGTCTTATCAGCTTGTATGTGTTTGCCAGTTACTTACAGATGCTGTAAATATAAAGATTAAATATCCTGGGCTTAACAATAAAAGCACATTTTTGTCCACAGGTGGAGTTCAGCAGCTCTCCAGCATACAGGAATTGATGTGCAACGTGTCCCACGGTGGTGGCACAGCCAAATACAACATCCAGAAATTTCTTGATTTCATTCATACAAACAGATCCAAGCTCGAGTTCTCTTGGATCACTGCAGACGTGAGTAAGACGACTCAGAGCAGCTTCCTGTTTTATGATGTGGTTAAAACTATTATCATACACTGAAGGTCCAGCTTTATTCAGATGTCTCTGTAAGAACATGTGATTTTGTGTTGTGATGAACTGTTTTTTAAAATTTCTTTGCATTTTCTGACTTCAGAAAAGTGTCCTCGCAAACCACCTGGACCGCATGAAGCAGGTGATAAGCAGCAGCTGCGACACTCTCGTCACCTCAAGCTGCTTCCCAAACGTTGTCTATGAAGGACATATCGTCTTAGAGGTACCTTAGAGCATAAAAAACACTCATAAAAGAAGATTTTAAAAAAAATCTAAGATGTGAGGGTAAAGTTTCTGCGCTTGCATGGTTTGTGGGCAAAGTGTTTTCAAAGAACAATAAGGGCGCAGGGGCTAAGTTTAGTGTTTTGTGCATACAAGTGGGTTTGCTTACTGTGGAAATCTGAGAAACATGCTCTGAAGTATCACACCCACAAATGTAAAGATCAACTGAGAGTGTTTCTGGCCACATCTAATTGCCTGTTTATTTTTCACAGGGGACGGTCCGAGATTACACAGCAAACTGCACCAGTGAGTCAGCTTCCTGCCACATAAGCAATATTCTGAATATTTTCTTCTGCTTCTCATGTCGTGTCAGATTTTTATGATTTCTCTCTCTTTCTTTCACAGCTACCTGCCCCTCAAAGGGTCTGTTTGATGGAAAAGGTGGGATAAAAGTCTTAATCTGCATAACGCATGATTTTTAGATCAAATTCAAAAGGAATTAGTAATTAAGATACTGGAAATGATCAAGTATATATGCATCTTCTGTTACTTGGAGTAAAAGTGCTGCAGCTGCCAAACCACAGACAGCAGTCTTTCAGTTTCATTCTTACAGCACAACAAAGGTTAAGCGTCACAGATGTAAACTGGAAATTCCTAAAAAGAAAAAAAAAAAACTGTCTTGAGGAAACTGTTTTTGTGATTTGGTGTTAGGGGAGTCCTCCTCGACTGAAATCACTCCTTTCGTGATTGCTATCATGGTTATTCTGACAGTCCTACTGCTGGCAGGGCTCATGGTGTACCTTGTGCGCTCTAGAAGGTATTCTTTTAATTATGTCAGCATATAAATGCATCACAGTTACCTGACGTGTTTTAAATAGTTCTTTTTTTTTGTCACTGAAGAAACACGGGTGTGCCCATGATGCAAGACCCTGACCCAGAAGAAAGTCCAAATACCAGCTGATGTGGAGGCGGGAAATCCAGAGAGCAACGTGTAAAAGTTTCTCTGCACATGCTGGATTCACACTTTCTGCGTTGTTGCCACTGCAGTATTTTATTAGCGATATGCGTCTGTGATATATCTTTGCTTTTCTGTTTTGTCAGGCAGTTACAGAAACTCAGCCTGAATATAACAGGCTGAGTTTTCAAATTCTAACTTAGAAGAAGTTTAAGGTCACTCTTTTCTGCATCAGCAAAGAGTTTCCACTCAGGACCCCCAGTATAATAACTATACTTTAATTATAAATGCTTTACTCATTGTTTTAGTGCAATAATGTGTAAAATGTGTCCACCGGGTCAGTAGATCAGAGCTGTATTGGCCCACAAAAAGGCCAGTTTCATTACTTTATAAGCTATTCTTCTACTGCAGGCATACCAAGTAAGAGTACACCATAATTTATTAGAGGATTTAAATTTTTATGAGAAAAAAATTAGCGACTTAAGCTTTAAAATCAGTGTAGTGGAGTGAATGCTGTGCACCTCTTTAGACTGACCCCCGCCTGCTGTAGGTACCGGTACTAGAAAGAAGGAGCCTGCAGCAGTTTACAAGAAAAACCTGACAAATTTAAAGTTGCAGCACTTTATCTGTAGATGCACTTGGATGCCTGGGAGTCAAATGGGAGCAGCTGAAGACATGGCTTTTAAACTATGCACACAGGTGGTTTGATGAAGTGCTTTTATTAGTATTTTAATGTGAAGGTTACGGTGGCCCTGAGAGATCAAATCCACGGCAACTTGGGAGAAACATTCACAAGTAGGAACACAATCATCACATAATTGATGTGAGATTGTAGATACATGTGTGCTATTAGCTGTTTGCTCTCCATTTGTCACTTCCACAGCTGCTCCGTCACGTTATTGTCTTACTTCTGGGGTTTTTTGTGCGTCTTTGCAGCATTTTTCTATTTGCTGGTGTTTTCCAAAGTTGCAGTACATTTGACCTCTCAGGGCCTTCGTGGAAAAGAATGCAAGAAGAGACTCCTCATTGGTCAGGGTCCATTTAAGCTGTTTTGCTTCATACATGAAATGTATCTTTAACCTGGATATATCAGCTTTGTGTTGCAGTGTGATTTCCTTTTGTTTAATATCAATAAAATCTTCTGATTGTGATCATGATTTTGTCTTTATTGCGTGTTGTGGGTGCAGTGTCTTTCTTTTTTTTCACATCTTTCAGGGGCAGAAGCTTTTCAGACGAGAGGCGAAATTCAGTTCAATTCAATTTTATTTTATTTATTTAGTGCAAATCATAAACAACAGTCACCTCGAGGCCCTTAAAATTGGAAGGTAAAGATCATACAGTGTACTGTACATTAATACAGGGAACCCCCTAACAATCAGATCACTCCCTATGTGCAAGCACTTTGGCTTTGGCAGTGGGAAGGAAAATCTTCCTTCTTTGAAACACGAAGAAGCCTCCTGCAGAACCAGATTCAGGGAGAAGGCAGGACAAAAGACATGCTGTGGAAGAGAGCCAGAGATAACTGATGATTAAATGCAGAGGGGTGTATAAACACACGGTCAGAGA
Organism: Etia nguti; assembly: GCA_015106755.1. NCBI lineage: Eukaryota > Metazoa > Chordata > Actinopteri > Cichliformes > Cichlidae > Etia > Etia nguti. The sequence continues at coordinate 13,111 of VUQG01000900.1, read as the reverse complement.
AAGTGAAACACTGGGTGCATCATGGGAATCCCCCAGCAGCATACGTATGTCTGCAGAAATGTACACAGCACCCTAAATGTCACCCCAGTTCCCTTCAGCTGCAGCATGTAGGAGCGTGCACACAGATATATTTTATCTCGGCCATTTGGAGCTCAATTCGGCTGTGCGACAATTTCCACAGTTCCCAGGACGATGCATCTCAGGCACCAACCACTCTACAAACACTTCAGCACAAACCCAGCCACTGCATCCAGATGAAAGCTTTCAATCTCACTCTCATGAAGGGTGGAGGGTTTAAATGTTCTCCCTGTCCTGAGATAATCTGCACACTTCCCAGCCTGTAAATCACCATGTCAACCCCGACCAGCCACAACACCAAAACCACCTGCTTTAATATTGTTTGCCTCCCTCTCATGCTGGAACATGAACACGAGTGCATCCTGTGGAGTTTTTCACAGGCAGGCTGCTGCCTTCATGAGTGACAGTTTGGTTTAGGAAGGAGGGAGGTGCATGTAGGTCAAACAGTGGTTCAGAAAACATTTAAAAGTTACATCTGTCACTTTTGCTTTTGGAGTGCTTGTATCTACAACCATGTGCTGTGCTGATGTTTCACAATAGAAGCTAAACCACAAGCTGCTTGTGTACCTTCTCTTACCTTTTCTTGTGAGTCCTTATCTCTCTTTCTAGAAAAGCCACCTGAACTGTAATAACCCACATGTCAGTTCCAGGGAGGTAGTCTAAAAATACAGTGAAAACATGAAGGGGATTTTTTGCTTTCTCTGTTTTCTCTGTATTTCTGCTGATGGGTTTCTGGGAAGCTTGACACAAGCTGGGCAAGGCAGCGCTCTATTTGATGTCTACTTTATCGTGAAAGCACCTTCGTTTACTGCACATTACTCACACTGAGTTTCTGATCCACAACCTTTGTGTGGTCTTAGCCCCCCCCCCAGCTATATCAGGTCAGGAATGCTTTTAATTTTGTTTCACTTAGATTGTTTTAGGGAATTTTATGTCAGCGCCTGTTTAAACTGACTACATTTAGGTTGATATTGGTCAAGTTTAGTTTCTGAGGGACAGGACTGCATGGTTGTACTCGCAGAAGCACTTGTGTCACATTAAATTATGTTTAATCCCAGCAGCCCAGTGCATAGCCATTCCTCCTGGATCACATCAGCAGCATGAAACAGTTACCACCAGGTGGCAGCATCCATTTTTCCTGGATGTTGGGTGTTCACATGCTGCACGAGTGTTTAAAAAAAAAACCACATAAACGTAATAAAACCTCTATCTTCCACCTTCAAGCTACAATGTTCAGGACATTAATGTCATATATGTAAGCACGCGGTGATGCCACGGTGCATTGTGCTCCTTTGTAAATACAAATAAGGAACACAGATTAAATGTAATGAATTGTTCTCCAGTACAATTTAATCTTATGTTTACAAAGTGCTCATAATAGCAGCTGCTGATAAGATGCCTTTACTCTGCACTTTATACTGTACGCATTAATCCATTTCATCATCCAGATGGGAAATTCCTTTGGCTTTACTCCCGCTTGCATCACCATGCAAGCGGGCATGTAAAGTCAAGTCAGCAAAAATAAGAAGTCGTTTTTTCCCCTTTTTTCACAATAAAAGCAGAAGCCTAACTTCAATGCCGCTATCTGAAATCATAAAGCACAATATTCAAATATGAGCATGAGAAATAATAAAGTAAGCTGAAGGTGTGTGTGTGTGTGTGTGTGTGTGTGTGTGTGTGTGTGTGTGTGTGTGTGTGTGTCTGTGTGTGTGTGTGTGTGTGTGTGTGTCACATTTGGTCATTTAAACTACTCTTAATTGGTGCCAAACAAGCTTGCAGCAGCTGCTCCATTTGAACTGAATGCATCACTCATTGCTTTTTCAGCATCGTTATCACCAACTTGTCGTCTTTATTGCATTATTATAGATGAATAACATTGCTTTCTGGTTTGTTATTTTTAGTTCATATCACACACACTAACAGCAAGTCCCCTACACTGGATTAAAAACTACACCTAGAATAAAGTGAAACTTGAATAGAAAAAAAAAATCATTTGACTTTAAGACCAATATTAAGCTTCACCCACGTGTGGGAAACAGTGAAGTCTAAGCCTCTTCTTTCTAAGCTAGACCATGCTTTTATTTTGAAGGCCTCACTTCCTGCAATGACGTAGACGATGTCGCGAGCGCGATTCAGAAGTCTTCAGGAGCTGGCTGCTGGTTGATCAAAGAAGTGGAGGTAACGTGTGAGGAAAGATGTTCCCTGCTTTCCTGCTCTTATGTGAGTAACATTAATAACGATAATTACTATGATTACTATTATTATTTTGTTGCTTGGAAACAAAGCGTGAAAGCTGCATGACAGAGAGGCAAAGATTTGGAGCGAATAATTAGTTCTGACTGTTGCGTCACTCTGTGAAGCAGCGCTATCGGCTCTCTTTAAGGACATTCACTGAAGTTTGAATGTGTTATAATATAATTATTCTTCGCTGTGATTTTAACCGCTTTATATTAAAGCTGTTGCACCGGTAGTATTTGTAGTCCTCCATTATTAGATTTTGTTATTTATGCAGTTCAGGGCGGTACTAGTATTAGTAGTAATTTCTGTAGTATTCTGTATTTATTCTGTATTTATTGCAGAATTAATAGTTTTGTGTTCGCCACAGATGGCGGGTAGTTTGGTTAAATCGGTTTTGTTTTGTGGGTGCGAACGTGTAGTACAGGTGCGGCATGTGTGTGTGTATTTTATAAACACACACACACACAGCCGCACACTCACACGTGACGTACATGCAGTCACGAGTGCCCGCATTACTGAGGGAATTCCCTGGCTGGCCGGGGGGTTTCCTCGCTGTAACTCGAGTAGGTGCGGCATGTGTTTGCTGATTCTGTCTGATTTAAAGGTTCAGGAACGAAACACAGACACACAAAAAGAGCTTTTTACTATGTGTGTAGTGGTGTCATTACTACAGTAAACATGTGACCCAGTATTTATGGGACTACACAGCAGATTGAAAGGGGCTTGAGTTTCCAATATTGGGCCTAACCCATGTCTGGGAAATCGTCAGCAGTTGTAAGCTTGTAGTAAGTTGTGACCACAAACAGGCTGAACCAAAACATGACTGTTAGACACAACTTTAACGTGTGAGGCAGAAAAATGAAACCGTGACCTACTTTGACCTACATGACCTCTCAGCATGACCTTTACCTTCATTGTCCCATGCACTAAGTGCTGATAAAATATTCATGTGCATAACTGTAACATAACTTAATTTCAAACTGCATTTTGTTACCAGGGGTGTTTCTTCAGCTTTGCAGTGCACGTGACATGATGTGCACCGTTACTCACGCTGGTGACCAGACTACATATGACATCTCAGGCCTGTCCCCTGATATGCGTAACGAGGTTTCCGGCTGCATGTTTACGTGGTCCAATGCAACCGTAAGTGTGATAAACCAGAGCAGTTTGATCTGTCATGGTCCAACATAAGCAGCTACGACATATCAACATGTGTGCAGCGAGAAGGCATTCGGATCTATTATCACTTACTTACAGTGTGACAGTCTGGCTTGTTTTAATATAATGTGGTTGAATTGTTTTGTTAATTATTTAAATTCGATAACTTTAGGATTTTGTGATTGCACACCACCTGGGCCTGTTCCTGCAGCCCGTGATGAGCAGCAGCTTTGGCACACTTATCACCTCCAAATGCATCGGCAACGTTAGCTTCACAGCCACTTGCGAGATAAAGGTATGACTCTTTAAAAAATACCTTGTTATGAACTAATTAAGTCATAAAAAAACAGGAAGAGATTATCTGAGTTATGTTAAGCATGGTGGGGTGAACAGTGTGTTCATAGGAGAGGTTTAATCTGGAAATGATGAGATGAGTATACTGTGAAAATGTCTGTGTGGGTTCTTAGTCATCCAGGTCATGGTAGTCTGTGGAGCTCGGAAAGAAAGCGAGTGGACGTCTTTAAGTTTAAACAACTTAAAGACGTCCACTCGCTTTCTATGCTGTGAAAACAACCTTTAATCACAATCACTGTGTCTTTGTTCTTCATAGCAAAGAGCACACGATTACACAGCCAGCTGCACCGGTGAGTATCACCGTGCTAAATTTAAAATATTTTCTTCATTTGTTCGGCCCATGTTAGAGTTTCTGTGTTATGTTATAAGTCTAATGTCATTTTCTGATGTTCTTTTACAGCCGTCTGCCCTCCAGAAGCTCTGATTGATGACACGGGTAGGCATTTGATATACAGGTAGTGTGCTCAGGCCTCAGGTGGCTCGCTGTGGCTCATGTTAGCAGAGAACTGATCTTCAGCACCAGTTAGTGAGGAGATCAAACTTTATTAAACTAGTGCTAAACTCACTCTGTTTATTTATGACTTCACAGATAAATTACAGCATTTATTTAAGGTGTTATTATGAATGTAGTGCAACTGCATGCAGATTGCTCAAGACTGGTAGTAAGCTCTGAGAAAATGCCTGTTTTTGTACCTTTAAACAAACTACTTGACCTTTGAGATGATGTTAGATGTTGTTGGCTGGTAGATGAACTGTTTTTCTTTTCAGGAATGCCTCCTTCCCAGGTCGGTGTCATTGTAGCAGCTGTCCTGCTGCTGGTCGGCCTCGTGTGCTTCCTGTGCTACAAATATCAACTTTGGAGGTATTTATCTGACTGTAACAGCTGTTTTTAATGACATGCTCATCTGACATGGTCTAACTAATGCTCTGTCTTTGGTAGTAAATGCTGTGGCCAGACTGGAGGCTTCTACACTCCTGTGATGTTTCAGAAGGCTCCGCAAGCAGAAGCTGATGTGGAGAGAGGAGGAGGATAGAGCAGATTAGAGCAGCTTCTCGGTGCACGATAATTCTGTATCCATGCTTTCTCCATCCTTTCCCCTGCATTACTTAAGTAGCAGTATGCTTGCATTAATATATCATCTCTGCAGGTTTGCTTTTCTGTATTTTGCAAGGTGGCTTTTTGGGACAATACAGTTACAGAATGAAATCCATGTTACAGAATTTTAGAGACTTGATGTGCCAAACTCTAACGTAAGAGTTCCTCTTTCCACACTATTCACTATTTTATTTATATGAAACCAAATGACAACAACAGTTTAAGGCTCTTCTGTGGCCTCATCAATGCTAAAGAAATGCTGTGACTGATAAAAGGTCACTGATTTCTTCCCACACAGACAAACTTCAGCTCACGCTCAGTGTTACAAACTGTATCCTGTTACAGTGCTGTCACATTAATTCCACTTGCAGGTTAGCTAGGAGGGATTGGTGCACAGGTGAAAAGTTGTCTGGGCTGTGGAAGCTCTCAAACTCTTTGCTGCACCAGCGAGTGCACTTTGAGGACCCAGTAGCATGAATAAATTAACAATAACCCCCCTACTTCCAGCCAGGACCCCCATGTTAGTGTTAATGATGTAAACCAGCTGTGGAAGCTCGGAGACTCGTAATGCAGCACCAGGGCGTGCACTTTCAGTGTCCTCTAGCATTACAGCACATAGTATATATACAGAGCATACAACACTATAAAGATTATTATGAATAACTTATTGTCTAAATGCTGCTAATATTTTTATAATATAAATGTTTTTAGTTATATTTATGTATTCTATTATATAAGATATATATGTTTAGAATAATAATTATAAATACACTACCTGGGGTTGAGATGCAGTAATAAAGTACAGTGTACTTGTACTGTAGTACTGGATTGCTTGTTATTATGACCAGTTATTATGAATGTTTTAGTCCTAAATAATGCATCATGAATCCTGCCTTATCAGACGTGTGTGTGTGTGTGTGTGTGTGTGTGTGTTATTATGCTCACCAAATCATTTTTCTGTGTCACGTTTCTTGTATTTGTTTTTGTTGTTGTCACAGTTTCATGTTAATTTCACTTTGCACATCACAGCTAATGCATCTGCAAAGAATAAAATCACTTTGTCTAAAAGCACAAGATATGCATTATGTAAATTTGTTGTTCCAGGTTTTATATTATAGCTTTTTGTCAACATTTAAATAAAACAAATTGAACTACAACTCAGGTTTTTACAGAAAACAAAGTAATAATTGCACTGCAGGTAAACTGAAGTAGTCTACAATTAACTGTATGTAATTTTAAGTCAGACTAGGTAGTAGATGAATAAGTACTGCTTAACTTCAGTTTTTTTTGCAGGAAATGAGTCCCAAATACTTCTGTAAGTAAATTTAAATAGTCCATAATATCAATGAATTAAGTAATTTTAAGTACCACATAATTTCTTAGTAATTTCCCCATCTTACACTGTAAGTACACTGTACTTTTTAGGGGACTTGCCATGTTATTGTCAAGCTTGAGTCAAGTGTGGAACTCCTTCAGAACAGGAAATTTATTTACAATGATAATAAAAACAATTCCACAGTAGTGATGCATCCCAATCCCAGGTGCCAGTGGTACTTCTTCCACTCCACTTCAGCTCGCTCGGTATTTACAATTACTCACAGGTGAGCTTCGTTGCAGGTAACAAAAAGAACTTCAATCACTAGAGCCGGGTTTCACTGAATGTAGTCATTCAAAAAAAAAAAAATGTTATGGATCTTCATATTGTGGGGCAGAATGAGACGGGCAGACACAGGGTGGATCATAGATGAAGATGGGAATTCGAGGGGCGGATTGTTCCAACGGCTAATCAATCTGTGATATATTAGCTGCTAGTGACAGTGGTTCTTCTTTTACAGTCCTTCTCCCCTTACAAAGGCTCTGTCAGGGTCAAAAATATTTTTCCATTGCCTCCCTTCATGTTTGGAAAGGCCGTAAAGGCGACTCTTAGGTGATGGGACACCAAAGAGCAGGTTTATTCCCCAATCGTCAGGGCAATGAGGAGGGAGAGAAAGAGCGAACTCTAAACACTTCTGCAAGTTCGTGATACAGAACAGGGACTAAAGACAGATCAGGTGCCTCGACCAGAACTGACCGGGTTAAACTGGGAACAGAGAGAGCTGTGGTTCTTATACAGTTTTGCCCAGTCCGTATTTGGATTGTGTGTGCTCAACCAGGGTGCTTGGTGCATCAAACATGAACTAACTAATCTTTCCACATAGTCACCAGGGACAATGAGATGGACTGAGTGTTATGTGTGATATCCAGGAAATGGGGAGCATTCAAAGCAGAAACTTGTCCCTGCTCAGGAAGGGTGGCAAGTGGGATGTAAGGCTATTTTGCTAGCACTTTATCAATAAAGCTCTGTTCAGCCCAGGAGTCAGTTAATGTTTGCAAACAGTGAGTGAGAGCGTTAATGATGAATCTGGCTGAAACCATGAGTCTGGGTAGGGAGGAGTTATCATTCGTCTTGCCTGCCAGTCTCCCCACACTTACGCCCGATCTTTTGTCCTCACAGGACAGGTGCCAACAAAACGTCCCTTCTTCAGAAGGTGAGAGGTGCACGGACTGTTCCTCGTTGTCTTCAGACTCACCTCTCCCCTGGCTAGGCTCCTCACCACACGGAGGAGAGCCCTCCAAACGGGTGAGGGAGTTGTAGTTGTTCACTGGGAGAAACATTTCTTCACTCAGCCAGGATACTTTGTTTCTCTGAACAAGTTTCTCCCACTGAAAATGCAACGTCCAGAAGATTTCCTTACCTGGATGATTGAGCATGCATCAAGACTCGTCTTATGTTTATATTTGCCCGCATGGTTATCCGACCTGATAAACATGGAAACAAGAGCATTAAGCGAATTACGGTGTCACGGACCTGGGTCTGAGGGACCCAGGGTTGCTGTATATGTTACGGACGTGTATTTTGGTGCTGCTGTCCCTCGTCTTCCTGGTGTGTGTGTGTGTGTGTGTGTGCTGAGCACTGGTCTACAGGAGTCTTCAGGCCGGGGGGGTGTGCCCTGCCAGGTGGCTGGCCACACCTCACACACCTGCAGCTGATCTGGCTCGTCGGGGGAGCTACATAGGAGTGTAGCTGAGAGCTTCTCGACGCTGGATCGTTGAGTTACACTCCAAGTTAGTGTGTGTCTGAGTGTAGTGTCGTGCTGGTCGTGTATGCCCGCGGGAGTTAGTGTTTGACGGCTGCCTCTGTTGTTTCCCTGCAGGAGTAGCGTGGAGCAGAAGAGGACAGCACTCA
>VUQG01000899.1:26177-39915 GCA_015106755.1 Etia nguti | reverse complement strand
TCAGCAGCACATTCAGCTAATCTAAGCAGCACCTTCATGATTGGTTTAGGCCACGATATGGGCATAATGTTGTCTGCTGTTGGCCACACAGAGATTTTCAGAGTTGCGGAGACTTTTTGTTTTTACTCAAACGACTGGTCGCACCAGTGAGACCTAGGAATTTTTTGTAGTCGCACTAATGAGAAATTAGGTCGCATTTGCGACCAAATTTGTCGCACTCTAGAGCCCTGAAGTAGGTTGTATTTTCTTCAATATGAAGTTATTCCTGATTTTAGCCCAGAATCACAATGTTAACACAGCGTTTACTGATGGCCGCTGTGGCGCAGTTGCAATTATCCAGCCTGTGACTTTAATCTCAGAACACCACGGTTTCTTATGCTTTTTTATCTTTAGTTTTTGCAGTTTTTGACTTTAATGTCCTTGAAACTTTGAATTTTTACTACTAACCTTAGAAACTTTTTCATTTTTTTATAAAAGTTTTATAAAACTTTTTTAAAAAAAAAAAAAAAATTCCTGAAAAATGAACAACTGTAATCTTGGAAATTTAGAAATTTTAATTCAGGCAATTGTCCTTTTTTTCCTCTGAATATTACCTCGCTCTTCTTACAGTGTTTAAGTTTTTGTATGTGTGTTATAATCCTCCTGTGTTTCTCTTTTCTTGAATTATTAAGATTTTGTTCCTGTTTTGGCATCTTTAGTATTTGTAAAGTTTAATCTTAAAGAGAAATTTAAACAATGCAATAAAATAATAAAACTAAGCATCGCCTTTGTCTTACCTCTCCATTCTAATGGCTTCTGTTCTGCGAAGTTTCTCTTCCCAGGTCTCATTGAGCTCAGCGATGATTTTCTCTGTTTCCTGACATAAAAAAAAAAAAAAAGTGTGGTGATAATCATTTAAGTAATAACTCTGGTGGTTTATATTCAATTTAATTCAATTCAATTTTATTTATATAGCGCCAATCACAACAACAGTCGCCTCAAGGCGCTTTATATTGTAAGGTAGACCCTACAATTATGTTGGCATGTAAAAAAAAGGTGTGAATATAATGTCTTTGTGGCATAATGTAGAGCTTCATTGATTATTAAAATGGCTGAAAGACCCAGGGACACAGATAAAGGGGGCTTGGGGTGACCCTGCTCTGATTGTCCTCCTTGGTGCATCATTTCAATTATAACTACGCTGCTCATAAAAAGCTTGACTGGGATTCACCAGAGAACACCAGAATTGGTAGGTGTCCCAGTGGAGCCCCATTCTCTTCACAGATGAGAGCAGGTTCACACCGAGCACATGTGACAGATGCCACGGCGTCTCGAGCCTCTTTCACGTCTGTCACATGTGCTCGGTGTGAACCTGTGAATAGAGCTGGTTGCCAGTTCTGCTGTTCTTTGACGAATTGAGCTGCATTGTGGTGGGCTGTGAGTACACGTCCAACTGAAGGATGAACACCCTCAGGGAGTCTGATTCTGAAGGTCTTTACACAACGGATGCGTAATTTTGCTGCATACATTTTTTCAAACCAAGCTCGATTTTTCTGACCAATTAGACCACTGCATTTAGCAACAAGTGCTCCGTAGCTCAAAACGCGCACCAGTAGTGAACGGTAAAATAGTAAAATAATGCAATTTTACGTCAGACACATAGCTAGTCGCTGCTCTGGTTCAATGGATCTTTGAAATAATTTCTCTGCCTTCTCAGATGTGGTCCCAACTCTCGCCAACAAAAGCTCAAACTGCTCCACTGACATGTATGAAAGCAGGCCTGATACAGCTTCAGCTCCTGGATCAAACCATGAAACGCTCCCTGCCTTCTCTTGAGAATTGGATGAACCCAGAATCTCAGTTTTTTCCTTTTCTTGTTTAGAAACATCAGGACCAACTCATCATCACATGATGTTAGCTTCATTTGTTTTTCACAGTGCGTTTTTTGGAGGAAGAATTTTCTGCAAAAACGCAACGTGTACTGTGTTTGCATCCACAAAATTCTGAATTTAGTGTTGCCTTTTCACAATATGCTCAGTGTGTTATGGCCTTAGTCTGAGTTTTGGTCAGAAATACGCACGCGGGAAGCCTGTTGGTGGTCATTTTGTTGGGCTCTGGGAATTTCTGAAGACCCATTTGTTTTTAGGAAATCTGGTTTTTGGTTATAATTTACTGGAAATGCTCAGAAAGGCCAAAAGTGTAAAAAACCAACTTGTTTTTTGGCCTTTCTATTGAATCTGCCCACAATTAGAAAGACTCTGAACCTCAACAAATGCTTGGTGAATGTCACTGAAGTTTTATTTCCTGACTGTGTAAGGCTGGGGTGGGGGTTAAACGGGGTTTGGTGCTCACCTTCAGCCTCTCGATGGCCTCCTCGCTGCCTGGGCTGAACATGATGCGATCGTGCAGGCTGGCAATAGATCCGGCCCGACTGGACAAGGCTGAGAGAGATGGAGAGGGGCTCATCCCCGTCATGGCATTGGTCACTGTGGAGAGATCATCCCTTTGATTCACAGCTTGGCCTTTATTGTTATTGTTCTTGTAATCGGATATGTCTGCCAGGGTGGGACGGGGCGTGGGGAGTGGGGAGTGGGGACAGGAAGCGGGGTTTGGGGTAATCAATAACAGGGAGTAAAGAAACGGAGAAATGCAGACAGAAAAGGAAGAGAAGAGAATAGAAAAGAAAGAAGATACGTGTCTTGAAACGAATCTAACTCACAGAGAGAAATTTGAACTGGTAGCACAGAAGCGAGGGCAGCACCAGCAGAAAGCCACAGAGAACTGAAATGATGCAACAAGGAGGCCATCCAGCCACAAGAAGACTCAACGAAAATATAGCTACCATACAAAACTTCAAGCACAGCGTGATATGCAGAACCATTCAGAAACTGTTCGAGCAGCATGAGAAAAGATTTCCATTACTCATTCCCATTCAAGCATCTCTACCGAAAAATTAAAAATAGTCATCAGTTATGGAAAATAACAAAGTACGTGAGCTCTGCAGAGCCTGTGTGCACAAACACGATGACTCATTTTTAATGGCGTCTTATTTTCTGCACAGAACATTAGAAAGCCAGAACTCTCAATTAAGATTATTATCTAAAAGAGGCAAGATGCATTTACTGCTCAACATGCTTTGCTGAAATTATTAATGTCAAACAAATTACTGGAAGCAGAAATCCATTTCTCTGGTAGAGGATCAGACACAGCGATGAGTTTGTCTGATTAGCTTTGAATGAAATTTCTGGGTAAATCTATTATTAAAGTAACACATAAAAAAAAAGGGCCCATTATATTTTTCTGTTCAGAGCTTTATCTTGGTTTTATCGTGGCACCTGAAAGGCCTGAACAAAAAGCAATAATAACAACCTTGCTGCTGCTGCTATGGCAACACAGAGCAATAAACTGGCCAAGTGTATCACACCCATCCATCTGGACAGGCTTTGGCTCGCCAAGATTGATCACATAATATTGCCTCTGCGGTTAATTAAGTTGTGTATTATGGAAAGACTGTAAAAATTTATGGCATGAAAAGTGCAGAAGACCTAAAGGATCCACTATTATGTAAGTGATTATATGTCTGAAGACTACATCATCACCCTCATCTTATCGTTCCTCTGTGCCCTGTTATCCTGCCTGCCAACAGGCGTTGACAGACTGATGATTTGAAAATGTAAACAGGATAGAAACATGTTTTTATATGTACTGCTGTCAGTGTGGTCTTTAAAAATACCTTAATGAACATACTGAGCTGCACTAGATTTTTTAAAAATACATAGCGTACTTTGGAATCTGTTCAAATTATATTACTACTATCGACCAACTATTCTGTATTTAATTAATTCATTATAAAATATGAACAAAAAAAAAGTTGGAATAATGTTTGAAATGGAGATAAAAGCAGAATGCTTTTCAAATCTCATAAACCCCTATTCTGTAAACCGCAGAACACTAAATATTTAAACTGAGACTTTTTACTCTTTCATGAAAATATTAGCTCATTTTGAATTTATTGTCAGCAACACTTCCTTAAAAAAGTTCGGAAGGAGGAAACAAAAGGCTGGAAAAGTAAGTGGTACTTAAAAAACTAGATGGAGGGAAATATTGCAGCTAATAAGGTTAACTGGCAACAGGTCAGTGACAGGACTATAATCCTCAATCAGACAAGGAAGGAACGTTTTCCTGTTAAGAGTCCAGCAGCTGCTCTCATCAGCTCCCAGACATTTATAGGGTGTTGTTAAAAGAAGAGGGGATGCTACACAGTGGGAAATCACCCTGTCCCAACTTTTTTGATTGTGCTGCTGCCATCAAGTTCAAGATAAGGTCATCTTTTTCCTAAAATGTTAAGAAAAATATCTTTTATTTTGTTAAGTGAAAATTAAAATATAATTGTGAGATTTGCAAATTATTGCATTCTGTTTTTACACAACATCCAAACTTTTAAGATGTAAGGTTTTCATGTTTATTGAGAATTTTATTACAGAATTATCTGTTTTGTAAATGCTGTGTGAATATATTGCTTAGAATATTTTAGAGGATTTAATTTGGGCATTTTTTAAATAAGATTTTGAGGATTCTTTACTGCGCTGCATTGCATGTGTCGTTAAATTCTATCTTTTTATGTGATATGTGTGTTTTCTTGCAGTAAAAATAAAGCACGTCGTACACAGACAGACCTGCCAGGGGAAATGGATGTCACAATTTCTACATCGGGGAAATTAAAGATGAAATGAATCCCATTATGGTGCACAAGCTTCCATACTATATTGCTCTGCTGACCTATCAGTGCATCTATAAAGTCATACTCAGATCTCTACAGCACCATAATATGGCAAACCTGAAAGGTAAATTCAAAATGACAAAGCCTGAATAGGGATGGAACACATGCTGTTTGTATTTCATTAACATTAGACTCTCGAGTTTCACTAAAAATCACGTAAAACAATCAGAACAGTTCCTTTGGTGCTGCAGAGAACACTGAAAAACCACTTTAACGCTGCCACATTAATCAGCTGCGATTCTAAGCTGCAGAGCCAGAAGCAAGAAACAGAAAACACACATTTCAAACCCTCGATATCAGCACCAGATGCTCGATATGCTGGGAGAAGAGACAGAGAGAGAAGAGACAGCACAACACCTTTAGTTAAATTCTCCGCAGGTAAAAATGTTCATTTTGCTATTGGTGAACACCTGAGCACTGCAGTCTTAATATGCTCTACAAGCTCCAAACATTAATCCTGATCTTTCTCTGGCAAACGAACTGTGCATGGTTTCAAAATAATATAACATCCATCTAATACACCTGTTTGCAAAACTGCAGTAAATGTGGTATCAAGATTAGAGATGCAATGAGCTAATACTATCTGTTCTGGCCAAAATTATATATACTTTATAACTTATATATATATATAATTATACAAACTGACCAAAATTAGTGAATTACATATTGGGAAAAATAAGTATAATAGTCTCAGCTATTGCATAGGAGAGGCGAGTCATGGGTGAGCATCAACCTCTAACGAAGTGTCAAAAACTGCAGTTCCTGAGGCTGGCTCCAAAAATGAGTCAATCCCGTGTTAAAATATTCAAGTATTCAAACATGTTTACAGCCAGTTACAAAAAAACTTTACTCTCTATAGATAATTTTTCTACCATAAATCAACTGTTCAACTTTGTGTCATTGTGCAAAAAGGCTGCTAGGATTCTCCTGCTGATGCTATTTAACATTACCGAGCTGGAACTCTTGACCATGTTTGTCTTTTTTGACCATTTTTAAAAAATTTGAACAAATATATGGTTTGCTGTACAGCTCATCCAAAAGGTTTGTGCTCCACCAAATACACTATAAACTGCTCAGGTGCTTAAGAAAGGGTATATGCTATCGGTGCTTGTGGAGATGATACCTAATCAAGATGAATTCACTTCCCAACATAAGCAGATGTATAAGAGCACCCTGCCTGTTTCACAGGTGGGTGGCTTTTTCATTTTATCCGGGTGCTAAATGAAATTGTGGCACACCAAAAGGCATTGCTGCATGGCCGAGTGAGTCTAAGGACAGGAGTGGAGGCAAAACATTTCCTTTCACATAGCACGTAGCTGGTATGATGTGTTAGCATCAGACGCTAATGCTAGAAACCACACCTACACCATTTTTTCCAGCCTGTTTTTAGACACAAATGGGAGAATAATGCGTTCGTGCCAAGTTTGGTCCTACTGCTGTCTGAAACCACTTCCTATCTATTAATTTTCATTAACTTCTTCCCACTGATTTTATTGCCCTGGCTGGTTCTTAATTTGCTTCTTGCTCTATTTGAACAGATCAACATGTCTGTGAGCACAACACGGCTTCTGTGAGCACAGGGAGAACAAATTTGTTTGTAAGTGGGTTGAGCTGAGGCTGACTCTTAAAAAAAAAGAAAAAAAAAGGTCCAAGATCATTATGAACAATTTAAAATTCAATCTACAGATAATGGACACATAAATCCAATGAATGGTCGCTTACTCTCAATGATGTCACCCAGGCCCTGAGCAAAGAGGAGCTCTTTCAGGCGAGACACCTCCTCTTTCAGCTCACGCACCAAACGGTTGTTGGGATCCTCGTTGATGACAGCGTTACAGCGAATCTGTTTGGCACGGTCAGCATACCTGGGAATGCAAAAGATCACTGAGACACAGGTGTGTGAGGAGACACACACACATATATACACATTCATAATTCCCCCGACATCCTCGACTCTGCAGCCCGGAGCTGCAGCTGAAACCCGTGAAAGATGTTTGAAGTGTGAAAGTGAGGCAAGCCTCTGAGGGAAACATGGGTTACACAACGCCTGCGTTTCACCGACATCGGTGTCCTTCAAAGCAACATTCACCAGCTGTGCGGGAGGAAAAATCTGCAGCACAAAATGTGCTGTCTGCTCTGTTTACCTGAGCGTGCTGAGGGTCTCATCGTAGTTGATATCAGCTGGACTCAGGGCAGCAACCATCGCAGTTCGAGAATTTCCCCCTGACAGAGAAGAACAGATGTAGATTAGCATGCTTTGAGTTCAGAGTGTGTAGAACTACTTGATTGTCACTAGTTCTGCATGAATGTGGTGTCAGGAAAATAGGAAAACACTCAAGTCTGAACAACAAGTTAAAATTTAGGTTTTGCTACACCCTATAGATGTCATTTGATTACATATAGTACAATTACATAAGTACAATGTAAATCTTACATTTAATGGAATCCAAGTGAAATGAAATTTAATTGATTGCGAATAATTCAATTTGTACCGAGAGCATTATTATTATTATTATTTAAATTTAAAAAAAAAAAAATATTTTGTATATTTAAGCTGCACTGTACTCAAAATTATTGCTTCATGTTCATTGAGGGTGAAAAATCCTTTTTTGAGTGTAGGCAGAAAGTAAATGTGTGTTTTCTATTAAATAATAACTAACATTTAAAATGTAATATGGTAAAAGGTTGTATCTCTAAGTTATTCTCCTTGGAGATTAATTAAAAAGTTATTAGTTCAGCTTTTTAGCAGTTTCTTAGTAGGATTACTTGAAAAGTTGTGGTTTGCATTAAAATTTTAAAGTGATTAGCTTTTGGGGTTCAGATGCATGATTTTCTGGGATTCTTTTACATATCACAGTGATGTTAGAAAAATTAGAGACATTCGATGCCTTTGAAACAAAAACGGTGTTCATACCCAAATTTTCTCTTAGTAGCCAAGTCAAAACTGAATCTCGGTATGGAATGAAACTTTCTGCTTTTTTCTTCTTTTTATTCTGTTTATAAATAAAAAACACACAAAAAATCAGCATTAATTAATTTGTTCTGCATTTACTATAGGTTAAAAGAAATAATGAATTGGGGTAATACAATTTAAATCACTTACCTTATTCGGCCCAGAGTCCTAAAATGAAATGAAACGGTGGAAACTGTCATTTTTATCCAACACAAAATCTACTTTATCTTACAAAATACAACAAATAGTTAATACAGACCATTTCTGCCAAAGCAGAGATGACTTTCCCCAGCGTGGTTAGAGATTTGTTGATATTTGCTCCTTCCTGTGACAGAACAGTAGGCAGATAAGGATTACAATGACAGTAAGCACAGACTGCTTTAACATGGATTTAGTCAGATTAATAAACATGATTTTAGATTTTTTTCTGGTGTTTTTTACCTTTAGCCTGGTCCCTTTGGCTCCGGTAGAATCGGCCCTCTCACTGCCAGCCAAATCCACCAAACTGATTTTACTGACCTAAAACAGCACACACCAAATCAGTAGAATCCAAATAATAAGATGCGACATATGGGCTTTCAACAACAAAAAAAAGAATCAATAGGCATTCATCTTTATTATAGAGACAGGCTTCATTAAAAAACAGCTTAAGAATTATCCTCATGACCTTCAAGGAGTCATTGATTTCCACTTCCCATCAAGACTTATATCAGCGCCATCAGTCAGAGGGCAGATAAACCGAGACAGCAACTCGATGTTAAACAAATTCATTGAGGATCAGATAAAAATCCTCTACCTTCTCGGTGGTGTTATCCATCTCTGTGTCGTGGCGTTTCTGGGTGAATATGATGTTGAAGACGGCGTGCGAGCGACTGCTTGTCTCATTCATGTTGGTGGCAGCCACAGTCCTGCACAGAGACAATGAATTTTAAGTACTTTGGACACTTCAGATTTTAGCCAGCAGGATGTGGGTTTAAGTATAATTTAATGAAAATGTTTTTTATATGAAACACTCATAAAACAATATTCAAAGTAGAAATAGGTAATTATATATAAAGCATTTTTTTTTTAAAGTACATTTAGCGTAACAGCAGGTATGTTTAGGTAAACTAACACTTCCCATCTTTATGCTTCCTGTTTTATTTTGATCATTAATTTTTTCCTGTGTCTATTGTTGTTTTAATATTTATATATAAATATTAAATCCCTTCTCCCTTCTCTATCCCTTCTATGTTTTCACTGTATGTATTCATAGATGATCCGAGTGGATGTATCCATCTCGGCATGTTTAGAAGAAACCTAAACATGCTGTGTGTAAGAAGGATTTTTAAAACAGGTCAAAACTAAAGCATGAAAAGCCAAGATGTTTAGATTTAATTCCTGAAGCCTTTAAAATCATTTTTGGGGGGAATTTCTACCAAATCTACAGCCAAAATCAAAAACCTCGGGGTGTAAGAACAAGAGAGACTTTTTAATAGCTCACAATCATAACCCAACTAGAATTAAAAATGGAAAAACCTGGAGCCTGTATTAGCTAAGCAAAGCATCCGACATTTTTATAGTGCACCACAAACATACATTTCATTAGAATATTCCTTATTTCAAACCTCATATCCTGTGTGCAGTTACTTTAAGGGAGAAAGGAAGATGCTACACGTGGCTAAAATCAATGGAGTCTCTCTTCAATTAGCCCTTTCATTCCAAATACCATCCTCTGGAGATAAAATACAGCTAAATAGAATTTGCAGTTCCCCAAACAACCACTTTAAGCTTCCTTCAAAAGTGAATTAATCCACATAGACTCCAATGTTAAAATGCAATATCACAATAGAAACATGTCTCCAGAACACCAGCCTCCATAACAACTGTACATGAGGTAAACTGTTAAATAACTTAGTGGTTTAATTTCTATTAACATGTGGGTGCCACTGGAGTCACTACTGAACTGCTTCTTCCAACCCTGTATGTGGTATTTGTACCTTTTGTAACATTTTTATATAAATATCTGATGAAAAATAACCCCTGCTGTGAGGAACAGCTTAACAAGTCTGTGCTTCAGTTTTGTTATTTTGTTGTTAATTGGCAGGTATATGTGTCCTTAGTGTTGCACTCACACAGTTTATGGCAGTTTATTCTACTTGCTAACCAAGCTAACGTGCTAACTTAGCACTCCTACTGTGGTTCGCTGCCTTTTCCTGAGACTCCAGAAACGGTTGACTACATTACCTAGCCTTGTTGCCAGAATCCATCAGGTCCTGGATGTCATTGTAGGAGGTGACAGCCAGCTTGGACAGGTCCTCCACATAAGGTCCCATAAGAGGATGCTCTCGCACACGCAGGTGCCCTTTGTTTTTGGGGTTCAGCAAGTCCCGCACGCGCTCACAGTAGATTTCCATGTAGCTTACCTGTTTCAAATTGACATTTGATTGAACATTTATAACAGATGCAAGGTCTGAATCCACTGTATAAACAGGAGGGGTGCCCACACTCACCTCTACAGAGTAGGACATGCTGTTGTCTGTATTATCATTGATCTTTGTAAAAAGGTCTTCACACAGCTGGAAGAGGAAAACACAATAATCCGCAAAAAGATAAATTATTTAATTTATTATGTGCCCTGTTAAATTAATCACAGTGTGTCAGTACCAGGGGAATAATTCCTTGCTGATCCTTCACATCCTGTTTTCCCATCATGGTGTAGGACTTGCCCGCACCAGTCTGACCATATGCAAAGATGCAGACGTTGTAGCCTTCAAAGGCGTGAAGCAACATTTCCTCTCCAATGTCTTTGTACACTTGCTTCTGAGATGCATAATTGACATCTTCGGGCTGTGGACAGAGATCAATTATTGGTCATTTAAGACTAAAAATGTCTTGTAAGGCTTGAACAAATAAATCCAAAACTGATGAAAATATGTGGATGCGTTGTGCTTCGGCTCCGGGGGTGCGCAGATAACTTACCGAAGTGTGAGACCAGTAGGAGTAATCAAAGTTGAAGCTCTTGTTGTCTTTGGCCTGCTTGGGGTTGATGATGGCTGAAAGACAGGACAAGGAACATGGGTCAGAGGGAGGGTGAGAACCGCCCATGTGAAACTGGATCTGAGCTGGGTTGGTGTCATGTTGTCCTAGTAGAGCTGGAAAGGTTTTCAGTCACCTCTCCTTTCTGCACCAACAGCTACCTTTGGGATTCAGGAAGCATAGATGTTTTTTTGTGATGCCACAATAAAGTACTGATATTTGTTTAAGTTATTGGGCTAGGCCTACATAGTTCATAACAGGCAGGCACCACAGTGGAACACTTCAACCAGAAGAGGACCCAAACAGAAGGCATTGGAGACCATGTCAAAGTGTAAAATCCAATATTTGTTAAATCAAAGGCTGAGGTCACACACAGTCAGCCAGTCAATGAGGTAAACCAGCTGAGAAACAGGCAAAAAGGCCAGTCGTTTTGTTACCTGTTAGGACTTTTCTAGGACACCTCGCACTCAGCTCATCCTTCAACAGCATACAGCTTGAAACAACCATCCGCGCTTAGCTGTAATCTGTCAGGCTCCGCTGACCTTTGGTAGCCCTCCAATAAATTCCACCTTTGTCAGTGTTATAACTTTCATTCTTCCCAGAAGGCCAGTGAAGTGTCTATATGCTTTTATGTCTTCCTGTGTCTGCCAGCTGTTCTGTAAATCACAAATCCTCCATGAGCTATTTAAGCATCCATCTCGCTACTCAAACAGGAAATGCCTTCTCCCCATCACACATTAAATAGTGTATTCACACAGCGTATGCATATTGGTAATGTATAACTTCATCCCAGTTTAAAGGGACAGTTCACCCTAAATCAACTTTTTTCCTCCAGAGTGCATTGCTTTTTTTTTTTTCATCCAGACTGTTTTGGTGAAAGTTACCCAGTTTTAGAGATATCGACTGCAGAAATGCCTGGTTTCTGTTAAGTATAATGGAATAAACAAACAAAAAATACACCTGAAATACTCAATTGTTCATGACGTAGTTACTCAAAAAAGTGCCAAAACCTTATTGTGAAAGGTTTTGTGCAGGAAGTAGGAAACATGCATCTTCTCATGCAGACAGGCCGGGTTTAAACATTAATGGTGTCTCCTCTCAGCTGATGTCGGTCAGTGGAGAAGGTGGAAAGGATGGTTCCTACATGAAACTGCTCACATTAAAGGCTGTGATTTTCTAAAAATAACTATTTCAATATTTTTAAGAAGAGACAGAGTTATTTAGATGCATTTTTTCAAGTTTTGAGCACCAAAACACTAGAGATTTTCCGATCCATTACACTCGAGAGAAGGCAGACGTCTCTGCAGCCATCCCTGAAGCAGCACTACAGCCAAGAGGAAAATATGCAAATTTGATTTTGAAGTAAGCACTAACGGTCTGAACCCCAGAATGACGACAATTCAAGAAAATCAAGTTAAACAGTGATTTATAATTAAATCATTTCGTACTGATGGCTGATCTAACGTCATGTTAGCGATGTCTGCCCCGAGGCCTGATTGATGTGATGATGACACACTGGTTTCAAAAATAAAGCACAGAGTATTTAAAGTACTTTCAGTGGAAAAGATTTTGCACTTCGAACCAAAGGACTAATTACAGCTTTTTATAGATTTAACTTGCGAAAAAATACATTTTTGATAATATTATTGTGCTTGTTTTTCATTCGTAGACTTTACACTATGAACACTACGTGAAATATTAGATACACAAAATTATCTTTTTCTGCAAAAACATCTAATACATAGTATTTCTTGAGATTTTTTTTGCTGTGCATCAAACTGAGACAATAGCAGTTTCAACCTCATTTGCCCAAACTCAGCAGACACAATGAAAATGAGGTTTGTTTTTTGTTTTTTACATAAATACTACTCTACATGTTGGTGTGCCCACATATCTCATTTGCTCTTGGTGCCAACATGATGCTTCCTTCCTGCTCCCTGGGCTCCAGACCATTTTCTCTAGTAATGCAGATGTGGTCGATAAAAGAGGAAAAGGCCCAGAGCTAAGTACGAGCTCAAGTAAGTGTACACGGTATTATTTCCTCTCTACACTGCTACTGTTTCCAGCTATGAAATATAGGCCAGTGTGGCTGACTTGGGTTTCAGATTTCAGATCTAATCCTCGCCATGACTAAGAGATGAGACTTCACTTACTGGCCGTGACTCATCCTGGTGCTCTGGAAGAAGGCCAGATACGAACATAGATGTACTACAGTCCTCATATTTGTCATACTTATCCAAGCAGTGTAGTCTGTATTTGCTGCTAACAGAAACAATTTCGAGAACCATAAGGACATTCGAAGAGAGGATCTTCAATCAACGTCAATACACTTAAAATATGCAGTTTTAAAGAAATGTTTGCCCATTTTTCACCTTTCCACCAAGTTTCAGGATTTTTGGCCTGCTTAGGTTTTGGTTAGAGTTAAACCCGACTGAAAGTTCAAAATAATCCTCATCTTATCATCATCGTATCTTGCTGCTGACCATCACAAATCTAGACTGCTCACTAATTATTATTAATGGTTAGCTCTGTTGCCTGTGCTGCTTCTGTCACACAAACATGTTCTACCCATCTGTGTGGATATTCTCCAGAATCTCCGGCTTCTCCCACCATCGGAAAACATGCTTTGCTGATAATAATGTATACTTTATTGATCCCCGTGGGGAAATTCCTCTCTGCATTTAACCCATTCACTCAGTGAAGCAGTGGGCAGCCATTGGGCGCACGGGGAGCAGCGTGTAGGGACGGTACCTTGCTCAGGGGTACCTCAGGGTAGCCGTTCAGGGGAATCGAACCCCTGACCTTCCGATCACGGGGCCAACACTTTACCTACTGAGCTATCCCTGCCCCAGTATTTATAACCTATTGAAAAAGAAGTTGGTCGATAGCGGGTTACAGCTTTGGCAGCCTTTAAGTGACAGTTATAAAAATATTGTAAGACACCTGTTAAGATATAGCAGCATGAAAACATGAAAACATGATTAATAAAAAGTGTTATACATTAGCTT